>JADQAV010000022.1:0-61324 GCA_019775845.1 Myrmaecium sp. VS I D KN 1 | reverse complement strand
CACCCCCCCCCCCCCCCCCTTTATCTCGTCCTTCCATTCATTCACCCCTCTCCCCCCGCCTCCTTCCTTCCTTCCCCTGCCCTCCACCCCAGAACCCAACAACAACAACAACCACCACCACCACCACCACCAGCTAACTCACCGTACACTCCTCCTCCTCAATCATCGCCCCCTCCTCACCTCTCCTGGGGAAAGCGGGTAGGCGGGGTGGGGGAGGCGAGGTGCCTTGCATCCTCCCCTCCTCCTTCTCCCCCTCATCCTCGCCACCCCACAAATCCCCCCTCCACTCCAACTCATCCACAAGCTCCTGATACGCCTCCCGCTCCTCCAGCCGGCGCGCCGTCCGCGCCCGCACGCGAAACTCCGCCACCCGCCCCCGCAGCCCGCCCGCCGTCAGCCGCAGCACGTCGTGCGCGTCGACGTCATCGCCCTATAAAAAAAAAAAAAGAGAGAGAGCGGGGTGTTAGGATCTATTCTCTTCCGTTCCCTTCCTTTCCTTTCCTTCTTTTTGTTTGGGGGAGAGGGGGAAAGACTCACCTCCCCGTCCGTCGAGGGGACCCACCACCCACGCTCCCGCGCCCCGATGACGGTGCCGTGGAAGATGATGCTGCGGAGCTCGGTGGCTGGTGCTGGGTGTGCCGGCGCGTCGGCGGTGGGGTCCTGGGTGCTGCTGCTGCGCCAGGCGGTGGCGATGGACTGGCTGAGAGTGGCGAGGGTGCGGGATTGGGTCGTGGCTACGGATGTTGAGGCGGAGGGGGTGGGTTGGATGGGCATGTGGATGTGGATTTGGGCGTGGGGGCGCTGGTGGAAGGTCGGAGACCGTTAGTTTTGGATTTCTTTGCGCGTGGGAAAGGGATGGTAGGGGGATGGAGGGAGTGTTCCTTACCGCGAGTCGGCCGCTGTTGTAGACGGGATGTCGGCTCGGGTCGCGGTGGTGGAATTGCACGGTGATGAAGAAGTGGGGGATGTGGAAGGCGGCGGCGTGTAGTCGGGTCAGCTCGGCGGCGAGGAGGGATTGCGTGGTGTGGTGGATGGGGTAAGGGTGGGTGATTTCGTAGTATGCCATGTGTGAATGAGTGAGTAGTTTGAATATATTATGGATGAATGTGTGTATGTGTATGTGTATAGCGATGGTCGGAGTTGGCGTATGCGATGGGTTGTGACTGGTAAGGAAAAAGGAACAAACTGGATGAGGGAGAGGAGGTGTGTGGAGAGCTGCCTGTGATAGGAAGTCACGACCTGAGGATGGGTGAGGACTGAACCCGTGCCAGTGGGAGCTCCCCCAAGGGCAGGAAAGCCAGAGGGGCTCAAAATAGGGAAGCCATGTCTGCTATGAGCATTCACATTTCGATGACTGCAGTGTAGTTGTCGTTCAGATCTATATATCATACCCTGTTTGGACAGGACTTGTCTCTCTATATTCATTTCTGTTGGATTCTTCGCCGGGCTAGGAGAGATCGAATTGGGAAGATAGATCCATATGAACGCGGAAAATACTGGCCTTTGTTCCTTGTGTCTGAATCGCTCGGCACTGTCTTTTGTCACGAAGAGCATGGCAAGGTGATGAAAAGATTTATCAATATAGATGGATGAAACCCGAAGCTGGAAAGAAGCTGCAGGTGAGGAGAGAGTGTAACTGGCACGATGGTAAGAAATCCAGAAAGCAAGAAGGTTATGTCGAAGAGAATTGATATAAGACAATTAAAGATTGAAGAGATATCAAATAGAAAGTCGAATCAACCTTGCTGTGCAAAAGCACGAGGCTGTACGGTAAGGCCGCCCGAGCTTGGTGAGGCTGGCGGGCCAGAACGGCGGTCGGCAGGCCCTCCAGCCGTTCCCGCCCGGACCAACCGGGGGTGGGCCCGATCGATCTCCGCGGATTCCAAAAGCTTTCCGGGCCCAGGTCGTCGCCATTTTCTTGTACGACTTTCTCCAACTCCGCGAGCCCTCCACCTTCCTCCGCCCTCCGCTCTCACTCGCACCGATGGACTCGCTTCGTCGCGCTTCGGTGCGCCCGCTGCTGCGAAGAGCGAACCGCCGTGGCTTCGCGATCACCATATGCCGCCCATGTCTGCGTAGCATCGCGACCGGCGGCAAAGTCTTCCAAGGTACACCACACCAACCCATCCGTCACCCCCGGACGCTCCCCGCTGACTGCGCACTCACAGAGGGCGACATCGTCATTCTCAAGCCCACGAAGGATACCGCCTTCTCCCCCGGCCTCCTCACGCGCCCCCTGCACCCCGACAAGATCATCTCCACTCACAATGGCATCTGGAAACACGCCGACATCATTGGCAAACGGCCGCGCGACCCGATTGCTTCCCACAAAGGCATCCAGTACCGCATCTTCGAGCCCTCCCTGCCCGAGTACATTCGTCTCACACCACGTCTAGTCACACCTGTCAGTCACCAGCTCCTGGCTCCACCCAAGACTAGACGGACAAACAGTAGCTGACCGCCCCAGATCTACCCGGACGACGCCAACCTCATCGTCTCGCTCCTCGACATCCACGTCGAACCCCCCACCCCCGAAAACGCTCCTCCAGCGACTCCCCCCATCGAAATCCTCGAAGCCGGCACCGGCCACGGCGCTCTCACACTCTATCTCGCTCGCGCAATCCAAGCCGCCAACCCAACCCCTCCACCCGAAGCCCGTCTCCACTCTCCACGACACTGGGTGAACCCGCCCATCCGATCACAAACCGAGCAAGTCGAAGCGCAAGACGACGACACCCCGTCCGAATCCATCGCCGACGAAACCCCCATAACCCCACCACCCACCGTCTCCTCCCCTCTAGCAGAAGAAGACGAAGAAATCCCCTACCTCGGCGACGGCGGCGGGATCGCCGACGACCCCCAGCCCCCGGCCTCCCCACCACCACCGCCGCCCTACCCCTCCACCCGCCGCGCCATCCTCCACACCCTCGACGCAAACCCCAAACACTCCCTCCACGCCCGCAAGCTCATCAAGCAGTTCCGCCGGGGCCTCTACCTCCCGCACATCGACTTCCACGTCGGCGACGTGGCGAGCTGGCTCGCCAAGCACCTCGCCCTTCGCAACGACCAACCCTTCCTCTCCCACATCCTCCTCGACCTCCCCGCCGCCGACCGCGCCCTCTCCCTCGCCGCCCAGGCCCTCCGCCCCGACGGCATCCTCGCCGTCTTCAACCCCAGCGTCACGCAGATCGGCGAGCTGGTCCGTGAGATTAAACTCCGCCGCTTGCCCTTTGCCATGGAGCAGGTGGTTGAGATTGGCGCGACGGTCGGCACGGGCGGACGGTTGTGGGATGTGCGCACCGTCATGCCGAAGAGTGTGCGCAGACGGGTGAGGGAGGAGAAGGGGACTATGGTGGGTGGGGAGTCGGCGGCGGAAGAGACGAAGGTTGATGCTGTTGATGGGGAGCAGCCGGTGTTGCCTGATGTCAAGGAGACGCTGGAGAGGGTTAAGGAGATGGAGGGTAGCGAGGAGAATGAGGAGTGGAAGATGGTTTGTCGGCCGAAGGTGGGCGAGATGGTCGTTGGCGGGGGGTTCGTGGGCGTGTGGAGGCGGTTGAATATGGAGCGGACGTTATGGAAAAGTTGATGATGGTTTAACATGTATTATGAGGCTCTCTGAGACGCCTGATGTATTTATAGACATGATGATGTATTTGTATGTCCCAAAATTCGGCACCTCTCCTTTGTGAGCCTCAGGCACCCAACCCTCCCAACGGGCAGCTTCGGCTCCGCTCGAGTCGTTCGCCCTCGGTCCGTGCACCGCAGCCCCGCAACACTACGAAAAAAAGCCTTCCTCCACCACCACCTCCCTCAGAAAAAAGGGTTCTCACCAATAACGCCTCCCACCTGAACGCCTAACAAAAAGAAGGGAAACCGATTTACGACCAGCATGGGGATCGAACCCACAACCTTCCGCTGAACTCCGATGACTTTCCCTGGCTGGGGAAGAGCTGTAGGAGGCGGATGCTCTACCATTGAGCCAACCGGCCGGTTGATGTGGTGCTTGCTTGCTTGTGAGGGGGGTGGTGGGCTGCTATTATGTAGGTGGAAAGCAGGGGGTGGGCGTGTTCTGTTTCTTTGTGTCTTTTTCTTCTACTTTCATTTGGATTGGGGAGGTTGGAGAAGGGCTTTTTGTTTGTTTGTTTTTTTGGCTTGGAGGTCTTGAGGTAGCGCGTCGTAGTAGCTGAGGGAGCTGGAGGAACGCATTAAGCAGGTGCGAGGGCGGAGCGGGCATTGATGGATAGTAGTGCATGATGCTACGGAGGAGTGCGGTGAATATCATGCAAGGACAATGACGCCTTTGAGAGATTCGAAAGCGTAGATGGCATGAAGAACGGGCCGGTATGGGAACGAGAAGAAGTTGAAAGAGGAGGATCTCTATGAATCCGGAGAGGAGTCGAGAGCACTAGAGATCCTGAGCCGTAGCGAATTGCAAGGTATATACATCTATATATTCTCATAAATCTTCATTATCATACAAAGCATCAAGGACTCCACAAGTTATCCTCGTCCCAAGTTTCCCTCCCATTATTTTATGTCCTCTTCCCCAGGTACCGTCATCCCTGCCCCAGGCCCCGAAGAGTGGAGTGATTTCCAAAAAGCATCCTTACTCCTAACGTGACACCGGAAATACAAACGGTACTTCGAGTCCTCCCGCACCGGTTCCGCCCGAAGAAAACGGATAAAAGTCTCCCTTCTTTTCCCGATGTCTTGATTTCCGAACTCTCCCGAAAGCACGGCTGTTTTTCTCCTTTTCGTTTTCCGGTGGGGATGGATATAAGAGAAAGCCCGCCATCCCATGTGTCGTTTCTTTTTTCTCGCATGGTTTCGACTTTTCCAGCCGTTCTCCTATCTCCCCTTTTTCCTTTCCTTCCCTCATCGCCTTCTTTCAGCCCTCTCAGCCCCTCCCCTCTCCCAAGCATCATCCCCGCTCCCCCGTCGCTCCGCCCTCCTCTTCTCATCCACCTCCGCCCCCCGCCCAACCGTCTCCGCCTCCTCCAGGCTCGTCGTTCCGCTCGCCAATCCAAACGACTCACCCGCCTCGTCCTGCACGAAGCGAGTGTACCATGCGCGCCGGAAGGGTTGAGGGCGGTGCAGTGCTGGAGCGGCCTCGGAGCCGAGGAGGTCGGCGGTGGAGAGGCTGGGGGAGGTGGGTGTGGAGGTCGTGCTCATGCTCATGCTCATGTGGGCGACGGGTGCGTCGCTGGTGAGGGGGAGCCAGGTGTTGGGTTGTTGGACGGGGAGGTAGAGGTAAGGCTCTGAGTCCATGGTGTTGGAGGTGTGGACCATGATGGTAGGTAGGGTTGGTGTTTTTTGTCAGTCAAGTGACTTGGCTTGTTGATTGCTTTGGGGTTGGGATTGGTGAGTTGGAGATTGCTCTGTCTTGTGAAGTTCGAAAGCTGAGCTGTGCGCTGGGTTTTTGGTGTTGCTGGGTGCGATGGGGTGATGGTTGGTATGACTGGTGATGACTCTTCTGAAAGGTGACGGGTCACACGATGGTTCACGATTTGGTAGATGGAGCTGATATGATCAGGTATGGATAGTGCGGTTTATGGTTCGACGAGCACATTCTCAGGCAAGTCTGGCCTGTTCATATATACTCGACCCATCCCCCCTCCCATCCTCCTCCAGGATGACTCTACATACTCCGTAGATGGCCGGAAGGTGGTGGAAGGGCCTTCTGACGTCAGCTGCGACCGAACCATCTCCGCGCGTTTCTTGCCCGAGAGTGGAATGGGTGTTGTCCGTTATCTCAGTGGCTCAGACCCTCGTTGTCGCCAGTGGTGGTGGTGGTAATGGTGGTGTAAATCGTGGCCACGCTTTCCCTGAGTAGGCCCTAGCGGCTGATTTTGTAAAAGCATCTTAGTTATTCGAGTACCACCAAAATTACGACCATTTGCTCTCAGACGCCCCTACGACAGTTTCCAGTTTTCTGCCAGATGGGGTCTGGTGTCTGCAGAATACTACTGTCGGCAAAGGGGAGTCTGATTTATGAGATAAGTTGTCCGAGCGTGCCGCGATTAGCCGTTCCGGGGTCTGGACGGGCGGCACGGAAGGAGCGGAGATGACCCGGATCCACGGACGGAGATCCGGATGGCTTTCCGAGCCCGAGCTTTGTTAACCGCAGCCTTTGCGTACGGATACATACATTGGTACACCAAGCGTTCCTCCAAGTGACTGAGCAGAGCTGCGGTATGATTGTGACAAGTACGCATGCTCCCGTTCGTAGCGTCGGAGTCTACTTATGCCTCCCGCTTGTTACTTCATGTACTTCATATACCCCGCTATTCACGTCTGCCCCGCTCTCCACATGATCCGAATCGGGCAATGGACACCCCGAGACAACCTTAAGAGGCATCCCGGTCCCTCGCAGGGGAGCAGAATCAGAGGAACACCTCGTTGATTGACTGTCCGGTTTACTGAACAAAGGCAAAGCAGTGCATCCCAGCCGGGCCAGGTCCAGCCGAACCCCCCGCCATTAGTACGCAGCTGGCCCTGCAATCCAGCCGCTTCAGTAAGTGCGGGGCAAGACAGGGCAGGGTAGGGCAGGGAAGAACCGTCACAAAGAGGGGGCGCTGGATAGTTGATGCATGGTGAAGTGGATGCTGATCTTGCGGAAGAACGGTAGGAGGACGGGGCCAGCCTGAAGCAGTAGCTGCGGAGGAATCCCGCTTGATACCCCCGTGCGCTTCTCCTCATTTTTGTGAGTTGGTCATGGAAGGCGTCTCATTTGCTCGCTTTGGTGTTTCAATGCCCGCGAGACTACGCCTCGTCTGTTTTGAGGCACAGTTCTGGATATTTAAACTCAGCCAGCGAAACGCTTCTCGCCATCAGAGTCGCAACTTTGCCCACTCAATCACTCTCACTCGCTCGAGGAGAATCCAGTATAGGCCGCTTCCCCCATCCCCTCCAACCCTCCCCCACGTCCGGCCCCCCGTCCAATTCCACCATGCAGACCCCTCCCCCCTCCCCTCCCCAGCGGCTCCTCAACAAAGTCGCCATCGTCACCGGCGCCTCCTCCGGCCTGGGCCGCGAAATCTCCCTCCTCTACGCCCAGCACGGCGCAAAAGTCATCTGCGCCGACCTGCGCCCGACCGCGCGCTCCGAAATCCCCTCCGAAACCACGATCGCCACGCACGACCTGATCGCCCAGCGCGGCGGCACCGCACTCTTCGTCCCCACCGACGTCGGCGACGAGGCGCAGATGGCAGCCCTTGTCGCCGCGGCGGTGGAGCGGTTTGGCCGGCTGGATATCTTGGTGAATAACGCGGGGATTGCGATCGAGGCGAGGATGCCGGCGAGGATTCATGATACCCCCGTGGAGACGTGGGATGTGACGATGCGGGTGAATGCCAGGAGTGTGTTTTTGGGGTGTAAGTATGCGGTGAGGCAGATGATGGGGCAGGAGCCGATTGGGGAAGGTGGGGATCGGGGGTGGATTGTGAATGTGGCGAGTGTACTGGGGTTGGTGGGGGGGGATAGGAATCGTGAGTGCAGCCGTCTTCCCCTGTCCCACAGGTTCGTGTTGGGTGCGATGGATGGGTGTTAGATACTGTGGGTGTTGCTCGGAGATCTCGGCTGATGACCCGGTTTCCATTTGCCCAGCATCATACTGCGCCTCCAAAGGCGCGGTAAGCCTCTTGACCAAACAAGTCGCGCTCGACTACGCGCAAGACCGGATCCACGTCAACGCCATCTGTCCCGGCTGTAAGTGCCCGAGCTCCCCGAGCAAGGGCAAGAAAGAGAACTTCTCGCAGCTGACGCTGAAAACCTCTTGCAGTCACCCAAACCGCCATCTTCAAAGAGACCATCGAGCACATGGTGAAGCGGGAGGATCTGGAGCGCCTGCATCCGTTTGGCGGGACGGGGCTGCCGGCGGAGGTGGCGAGGGCGGCGTTGTGGCTTGCGAGTGAGGATGCGGCGTGGATGACGGGCGTTTGTCTGCCGGTTGATGGGGGGTATACGGCGAGGTGAGGGGGGGTTTGGTTTTGTGAGGCGTATGGGTACGCCTGAGATACTTTTGTGGCTAAAATTGTTATTGGTAACAGGGATGATGAGTGGTTGAGGGTTGGGCAACGAGGTCGTTCTGGACGACACTTTGCTATTGCCTACTAAGCTTACAATGATATCGAATTGCGTTTCGAAGATACTGGAATATGCAAAGTTAGTCTGGGAAGCCGCCTATCTCCCATGTAAATCACGGTATCACGGCCGGATGTACTGGGGTCACATGGCTGGGCAAGCTGCCGAGATGCCGCGGATACAATCATTGAGGAAGTGACCAGAAAGTCTTCAATCATATAGAAAGTCAAGCAAACCTGTTCACAGCCACGAACATCTCATTCAAATAGATAGAAGGTAAAACCGGCAACTCAGCCTCGTCCGTCCAGACCAGACGCTTTTGGCCGTGGTGGCGTGATAGCCGAAAACTTCCCCGGCTAGCACTACACTCCCACCGGATACCTCCCACAGGGTCAAGAGGATCTCGAGCCTTGATAAAGTCTTGCCCGGAGCATGATACGCCGAAATAAGCAGTAGTCTTCCTCATACCGTGATGGTCCTCGAGACATGTGAAGCAGAAGGCGAAGAAGAAGAAGAAGTACGGGGGCGCTGCCGCCGTGCGGGGTGCTTATACGGACCAGCGGCAGCTGCGCGATAGAAGGGATACTCTTCTTTCCTTCACTTAGCTGCGACATCGCAATTAATCCTTCACACAAAGCCAAGATACTCCCACCGTTCAGCACACACAAACCAAAGCTCTAAGGCAGTCATGGATGGCAACGAACCCCCCAGACCCCCCCGGAGTTTCACCCTACCCCGCGACCCCCGAAACACGCACGCCTACCTTATCGGCGACGGCATCGCGGCGCTGGCCGCGGCGGTGTATCTGCTGCAGGACGCGAAGGTGCCTGGGGGGCAGATACATGTCTTGGGGTCTGCTCTGCGGGCAGAGGGGCTAGGGGAGGTGCATGAGGGGGACTTCTGTATGAGTGAGCTGTTGAGGCGGATACCCTCGGTGGTGGTGCCTGGTGGGAATCTGTATGATGAGGATGGTATGGGTGGGGCGAGGTGGGTAGGGGAGTTGGATGCGGGTATGAGGCTGTTGGGGTTGAGTGAGGAGGATGTGGAGGGGCTGGTGGAGGTGATGTTGGATAGTGAAGGGGACTTGGGGACGAAGAAGATCGAGGAGTGCTTTCGGAGGGAGTTCTTTGAGACGAGGTTTTGGTATGTTATCTTGCGCTGATTATCAGCTTGTTCGAGCAGAAACAAACTGACGTAGACGCCCATCCAAGGCAAATATGGGCAACCATCTTCGCCTCCCACTCCAGCGACAGCGCCGTCACGTTCAAACATCACTTCCACCTGCTCACCCACGAGTTGTCCCACATCAACACCCACCCCACACACCCCACCATCACACAATCCCTCACAGCCTACCTCACCTCCAACAACGTCGACCTCCGCCCCCACACCCCCGTCACCGCCCTCGACTTCATCCCCGGCATCCCGGACACTGTCTCCACGCTCCGCATGCTGGATAATACCTCCACGGCGCCAGCCGCTGCTCGCCCGGTCTTCGCGAATCTGGATGCCGTGAACGACGTGGTTTTTATCACGCTGGGCTCCGCCGCTGTATCGCTTCCGCGCTCGCCGGAGCTGCCCGGGGATGGGACGTGCGGGGTTTGGAGGCAGTTGGCGTTGCGCGATGCGGGTCGGTATGGAGACCCGGGGGATTTTCATGGGCGTGTGGAGGAGAGTGGATGGGTGAGGTTCGTCGTCAGGACATCGACGTCCGATCTACGGGATCAGATCTTGCGCTGCTCGGGTAGAAACCCCGAAACCAGCACCGGCGCGCTGATCACGCTCAAAGACTCCAGCTGGCTCCTAACCGTCCTCATTCCGCCCCAGCCTCAGCCGTCCTCCTCCGTCGGTGCAGAACCAACCGCGCTCAGAGGTTGGGCAACCACCCCACACAAACCGGGCGACTTCATCGCCAAACCCATGCGGATGTGCTCCGGGGAGGAGGTGCTCACCGAACTGCTCTCTCACTTCAACATCCCTTTACATCCGTTTCTAGAGCAGAGCGCTGTACAGCTGGCCTCTGTGCCTTTCCTCCCGTCCCCGCGGCGCGGAAGGCCGAAGGTGGTCCCGGAGGGAACGACGAATATTGCGCTTTTGGGCCCGTGGGTTGATGTTGGGGGGGAGGAGGAGGATGGCGGTGGTGATAGGTGTGTGGTAGAGAGCTGTGTGAGGAGTGCGCGGGTAGCGGTTGCGAGGTTGATGGGTGGTGATGTGTTGGAGGTGCAGGGAGGGGAGCGGGAGGGTTGTGGGAGGTTGGTGAGGAGGGCGTTGGGGGTGTTGGAGATGTTGGCGGAGGTGAGTGGTGAGGGTGTTGGTGAGGGTGCTGGTGAGGGTGCTGGTGAGGGTGTTTGAAGTCCGCCAGAGAGCGGTTCGGTTGTGAGGGAGTGAATGCGAGAGAGTCTGGATGGAGGGGAGATTGTGATGATAGTCAAGGGACAATCGTTTTCTCTAGACACTGTGATACGAGTAGAGGTAGAGCAAGCAATCACATGACAAGAGTAGCACACCTCTTACACAAAGTGAATCCCGGTAGGGCTGAGCAGGTGAGAAGCGGGGTGTTGACAGCTGTCAGGAATCAGGGGACAAGCTAACTAGTAAGGTGATTTAGTGTGAGTGGGTCCCGTATTGACGCCCCGTAAAGCGGGCCGACCCCTCAACAAACTTCCAGGTTCATAAGGCCACCACGTCACCTCTCTCACCCTGGGACCCTGGGACCCTGACCACCACTACCCACCCAGGCGTCTAAGCTTGAATTGAAGCATGATAGGTACATACTGCTCAGGGCTGAGGCGGGGGAACTGCGATTGTTCTTGGCGGTTTGCTTATGTAGGTATGTCTTCACGTCTTCTTCACATGAAAGCGTCAGCTGGCTTGTGGCTTTCTTGGCGCGAGCGAGGCTGTGGGGTAGGTTAGTTGCCAATAGCGGAGGTTTGCATGGGCACGAGACAACAGCCACACAACCCGGGTATTCACATGGATGAGTATGCGAAGCGAAGAGAAGAGCTGACTATGCCAAGCCGGTCGATTCACCAAATCCTTTCTGTTACTTAGTTACCGCCGGTTTGGTTTGTCAAGCTTGGGTGGGACACACTAGACTCATCACTGGCTTCACCATCTTTTTCTCCACACACGCGCCTACCTGGTCTTTCTTCACCGACTTCTGGAAGTGTCAGTGCGTTCTTTAGGTAACCCTTGACTTACCTTACTTACCTTAAGGACAGATCCACGGGGGTCCTTCTCCCTCCCCGCCATAAAAGCGACTGTTCCCCCCTCCTTCTTCTCCTTCTCTTCTTACTTTCTACTACTACCTCACCTCCAACTTACTGTTATTCACGAAACCTCATCAAGCACTATCGATCTACTCTCGACGCAGCTTTGCAACCAGAAACCACCATCACCATGTCGTTCCACGTCACCTCCAAGGACATCCGTCTCAGCGGCAAGTCCATCCTCTGCGCCCGTCTGCAGAACGAAAGCGGCGAATGGGTCGAGAGCGAGGTCAACCTTGATGACTTCTTGGGTAACAATGACGGTATGTGCTGAGGTCTACGTGCCATTCTCCTTCCTGGCATTGCGGTGATCAATTACTAATGCCTACTCCCACCACTAGGTCGTTTCGAATGGGGCGGTCGCGGTACGTTGCTCCCTCCTTCCTCACAGCTGTCCAATCCTCCTCATCATCCCTCTTCCAAGTCGTCCCAACCACCCAACTAACACATCCCCCAAAGCCTTCTCCGAAACCGCCGAATGGGTCAACTTCCACATCGAAGGCGGTGCCAGCGTCCCCGTCCTCCGCGCCGGTCTGCGCACCGAAGAGGGCAACATCCAGGAGGCGGACGTCAACCTGTCCGAGCGCCTTGCCAACGAGGACGGACGTTTTGCTTTCAGTGAGTGATGGGTTGTAAGGGTTTGTGGAATGTGAGTGGGGCTGATTGTTGTGCAGTCTGAATCCGAAAGGAACCGCCGGATGCGAGGAAGTCGGTGAGACCGGCGTTGAGGGGGAGGAACTCGTATTTACGGTGGTGGTGAGGCGGATGCCACACCCAAGTGAACAGAATATAGTGAACCGTCCTGGTGTGCTTGGGATGTGCCTGGGCTTTGCTAGCAGGGATCTTTCTCTCTTCACCTTAAGGTTATAGCTGAACGACATTAAAAAAATATCAAGGGCTTTGGCATTTTTGTCAAACTAGACGTCAATCCGAGCTGTCTTTTCCTCTCTTCTGTGCTGCCTCCTCTTCACCACCGTCTTTATTCTCTCTTCCTCTTCCTTCATGGTCAAAAGAGCACGTAAAATCAGAACGCTTAACAAGATTGACCAAATAAGGCCAAGATTCACGTCGACGAATTCAACACTATTCAACACTGCATAATGACTGTATAGTGAACCTTCGCTGTCTATCTAGCCTCAGCGCAATCACCACCAACCTCCTCCACCCAGCCACCCTACGCCCTCGTCGCCACCCTCCTTCCCTTCGAACCCCGCTCCTCCTCCTCCTCCACACCATAATCCTCCACCGCCGGCGCAGGCGCAGGCCGCGCATCCCTCGCCATGCCCCCGACAAACAACGGACTCCGCACCATGCCCTCCCAATCATGCACCATGTTCGTGTTCTCCAGGCTCGCCAGCACGGCCTCCCGCCCCCGCGGCCACAGCTCCGCTTCGTAGTTGCGGACGGCGGCGATGAGCTGGGGTTTAGAGAGCGGTTGTGCAGGGTCCGTCATCTCGGCCCGGATGTATTGGAGAAGCGAGGCCGCGTCGCTGATGGCGTTGTTGAGGCCTTGCCCGCGATCTGCCGAGCTGTCAGTGGGGTCGAAGATAGGTAAGGCGGAGAAGGGAACACCTACGGAACGTCATCGGATGCGCCGCGTCCCCCACGAGCGTGACCCGTCCGTCCCGATCATCCCACGGCTGCGTCGGCCAGTAGGCGAGTCGATTATGCCAGCCTCGCGCCGCGCCGTCGGCGGGGATGCCGACGAAGGCATCGCGGAAGGGAGAGGCGAAGGTGGACCCTTTGCGCCGCATGTCTGCTAGGATGGCCTCGGAGGTGTTCAGCGCTGGGTTCGGGGGTTGCGGAGACCGCCAGGTTAGGGTGAGGAGGAAGGTCCATTGCGCGGGGTTGGTGGGGGTGCCGTCGTGCACTGCATGGGTGCATTAGTGATGTGGTATTCTAGGTACAAAAGGAAGAGGGAGGGTAGGTAAGGTATCGCTCTACTCACAGCTCACCCACCCAAACACCCCATCAGGATGAAACGCGACCATGTACCGCGGATGCATCCGCCGCAGCGCCACCGCCGTCTTCGCCGCCAGCCGCGTCACGCAGAACGAGGCCACGACGTCGGACTCGTGCAGGGCGGCTGCGGTGGCGCCGAGCAGGTGCGTGCGCGTCGGCGAGTGCGCGCCTTCGGCGCCGATTAGTAAATCGCCGCTTTCGACGCTGCCGTCGGTGAAGAGGGCGGTGATGGGCCCGTTGTCGTCGTTCCCTTCTTGGATGTGCTGGAGCCGTTTACCCCACTGTGTTGTGTTGTACTGTTGTTAGGTGGGAAGAATTTGGAGGGAGAGGGGAAGGAAACCTACGCGGATGTCCAAACCGGGCGTTTGGCTCAGCAGCTCGAGCCAGGCTCGCCGGCGGAGACGGAGACTCCAGGGCGCGGGTAGGTTCTTCATGAGCTCCCCCGTGGCTCCGTTGAATACGGGCATGATGCTGGATTCGTTGGGGGTGTAGTTTGGGCTGTGATTTGTCTGTCAACCTCTGGATGGCTTTTCCGAATGGAGGCAGCGGGGGGGGGGGGGGGGGGGGGGGNNAACGCACTCCGTCTGCACCGATTGGATCCGCGCTCGCAGCTCCGGCGTCAGACACTCGTCCAGCCGGCTTTGCGCCCAGTAGATGCCGAAGTTCCATTCCCGGGGCCGCTGCGAGAGGCTTTCGTCTTGCTCGAAGACGGTGCAGGGGATGTTCGCCTGGTTGGTTGTCGTTGGGGGTTAGTGATTGCGGGTTGTTTGTCTGCTCGTTGGGTTGAGCGAGGTGAGGGGACGCACTTTCTGGAGTACGATCGCGGTGAGTAGACCGGCGGATCCTGGGGTCGTTGTTAAATTATTTGGTCATATCATGATTTTGGTTGGAATCTTACCCGCTCCGATGATCAGCACGCGAAGACGTTTTGCGGTTGATTCCATGGTGAATGTTATAGTCGTGGTGTGCAAGTGAAAAGGCGACCTAAGTCAATGAAGCTCTGAGCGATACAGATTGAATTGGACTGTGTATGTGCACTGGGCTTTGCTTTATTATGTACGAAGACGAGGGATTCAATAGATGACACCGCATCATTGCGCTGCGGAAGTATTACATATCATCACCCGACCGACTGATGTGTTACCCGAGCGAGCGTTCTTGCGGTATATCGGAGCTGTCGTACTTCGCTCTAGCAGCGTATAACGTGGTTTCGTCCTCTCGGAGAGGCTCGTTGTTGTTTGACCCGAAGACGACAGGGGGGGCAAGGCCGAACCGAGGAGACAAGGCCGAACGGGCGGGCCCGAATTCGCTGCCTGGTTTTGCAGGCACTACCGAATCTGTGCCATGGGTTCTCTCTAAGCGACATTTCCCAAGATTGAAAATTGTCGTGTAGACAATTGTTTTTGACGTTTTCTTTTTTCCTTCTGGTTGCTGTGGGTATCACTTTCGATCATCTTCACCTAAACAAATTAGAAGACCGGATGTATATCTGGGTGACTCTTGCATAGTCCGCTTGATTCTAGCAAGAAGATCACAATCGCCACAATACTCGTCACACCCTGTCGGCCGCTTCACCCTCGACTCCCCGCCTCCCTCTTCCCCATCCCCTCCAACTCTACAACAGGCAGCACACCCATCCTCACCTTCGCCGCCGCAAACGGCACCAGCCTCGCCGTCCACGGCTCCCCCACCACCTCCACCTCCGCCGGCGGCTCATCCGGCACATCCTCCCACACCCCCCAATTACTCACATTCACCGCCGCCACCTCGAACCACACGGGGCTCGCGCCCGCCGCAAACACGGGATTCCCCAGCGGCGCCGCGCTCTCGGACTCGTCGTGCAAGACCAGCGCGCGCGGGTCGATGGCGACGGCCCACGGGCCCGTGGGAAGCAGGTCGTGGTCGTGCGAGGACGGGTTGGTGTACGGCGATGGGATGGTGGCGGAGGAGTCGTTCCAGAAGTGGGCGGGCTTGGTGATGGTGCGGTGCGGGATTGAGAGGGCGTAGTGTAGCGCGCCGTGGTAGAGGGAGATGGTGTTGTTGGGGTGGTGGATGAGTCGGGGGGAGGCGCCGAGGTGGAGGGTGAGGTTTGATGCTCCTGAGGGGATGGTGAGGCTGAGGAGGTTGTCGCTGGTGAGTTGGATGGCGGTTTTGGTGTTGTTGGTGATGGTGTAGGTTGTGTTGGTTTCTACCCAGGATGGGATGCGGATGAGGAAGGTGAAGGGGGAGGTGGTGCTGATGGTGTAGTTGATGGTGTGACCGAACGGATACTTTGTGGACGCGGTGATGCTGGCTGTGCTTCCGTTCCCAAGGTCGACGGTTGCAGTCAGTGGGACAAGGTATTGATGTAGGATTGCACCATCGGAGACGCGTTTGGTCAGCGATGATACGAAGAACTTGGGAAATCCTTGAGGGTGGTTCACGGCACAGCAGGGCTACACAGTGTCAGCGATGAAGATACAAAGGCTGTTGATGACAGAGGAGTGGCTCACGAAGTTTGGTTCCTGCCCATAGGAAAGCGCAGTGCTCCTGACATCCCAAAATGGTCCCGTCGAGCTGAGATTCTTCGCCCACGCCTCATTAGGCTCCGTAATATACTGATGGCTCCACCAATCTTCCGAGATCGCTCCCGGAACGGCATTGAACATTGCAAGCTCGGCTTGGTCGGCGTAATGGTTCTCCCCGAAGAGTCGATACTTGTAGCTTTCCGAATAGGTCACTTCGACACCGATGCACAGCTCGGAACCGCGGTTGGGATGGAAGCCGGCAAGACCCTCGTCTGCCATGATTGTCCCTGAGGGCGCGCCTTGATACTCGAAGACCATCCGCGAAGCGTTGCGGCTTTGTACCAAGTGGTCTGGGTTTTTGGTCATTCGATACAACTGGGCCGGATACCTGAGCCCTGCACTCACAGTCAGCAATTTATGCGGGAGACAGGGAAGGAACACGATCAAAACTCACCTTGGGCAAGGTTAACGCCATGCTCGAAACTGCTCCGGAAGGAGGTATCTGTGGGAAACACGCCGTCAACGAAGAACGTTGTCCAGTCCCTCCCTCCAACCTTCGCTCCCTCCCACATCAAGTTCATCGCCTCCCACATCTCAGCCTGCTTTCCCCTCGGATGGTTCTCATACAGCCACTGGAGCGTAGTCGAATACTCATGTGCTCTCGCGATGATAAACCCACCATCATCAAAGCGATCCCCATCATGAACGATCAAGCCCGTAAAGTTATCCCTGAGCATGGTCAAGCTGAGATCAAAAAAGCGATGGTACGCATCCACCGCCCTCTCCGTCTTGCTCGGATCCCCACTAATATGACTCAACATGCCGTTTAGAAACAAAAACCTCGCCCACAGCCCCCGATCTCGCACATCGGTCTCCGGCCCAATCCACCCATCCTCCTGCTGCCGCTCCAGCACCGCGTCAAAGAAGTCGTTCACCTGCGCCTTCAGCCGCGCATCGTCCAGCAGGTACGCCAGCGGCGCCACCCCGTTGTACCAGTACGGCGCCGCCTCGTGCAGCTCGTTGTACTCCGTGTCCCCGCCCAGCCACGTGCTGCGTCGGATGTTGTAGTAGAAGTCGTACATGTGCCCTGGGAACGCACTCGCTTCGAGCTCCAGCTGGTCTTTGATCCAGCCGAGCGGCTTCACGGTGCCGATGGGGAATTGCTCGTATTTGAAGGGGACCAGGGTGTTGGTGTTGTTATTGCCTGCGGCAAGAGCGGCGCTGGCGAGGCTGCTCGCGAGAAGATGCTTGAAGAGGGAGAGTAGGTGCATTGTTACCAAGGTGAGGAAAAACGATGCGGGCAATTTTTTGAGTGTACTGCGGTTGTGATTTGGATGCCCGGGGGCAGTCCATACGCCCCTTTTATTTACGCCAGCTGCCGGCATTTCCCTACCGTGGCTGAGGGCTTGTAGGTGGAAAATCTCTGCCGAGGCTCTACCCGCGGCTGTCGATCAGATGGACCTACTCGCATCCGGAAGGTGGAAGAACGGGTGGTGAGGCCAGGGGAGGAGGCGACGGGATAATATGTGCCGTACTCGGGAGTGAGAGGTAGGGAAGGGAATTGATGGGGTAGGCACGTAGGGTAGCAGATCCCCCAGGGTATCCCCTCTCCACCATCACTTCATTGGATGCTGGATGCAAGGGACGATGGCGGGGACACATTCCCCGCATACTTTAATTAGCCCAATGTGACTATCGTTTGGGGAGACTCTATCCGCCTTGAACAGAAATCAGCAAAAGAAAGTATTCAGTCAGTCTACTAATCAACCAGGTCTTCTGTTCTAGAGCTGAACTACATTACCTATGTTGCGATATGCTCGGTTGCATTTACAGCTCGAAGCCTATACCCACATAGCCTTGAATTTCTGTTGAAACTCCTCTGACAACAGTCTGAAGGCCGCCAGAACATCCAAAAGAGATCCTTCGTCCTCGCTGGCCCAGGAAGGAAGGTTCATGGAGTTATCCAAGACGGTTGGACCCGCAACGGCTTGTAAATCTGCAGCAGGCTCCCCATCCTCCTCCTCGTCCTCATCATCCCAGCTCTCGAGCACCTTCTTCTTAGACGGCTTCTTTGTAGAGGCTGCGGTAGACAGCGACACAGTAGCCAACGGCTTGCTTTCCACAGTCATCTCCTTCATATCCTCTTCCTCAATCTCCTCACCCTCCCCATCCATCTCAATCTCATCATCCTCCATCCGCGCCTCCTCACCCTTCACGAATCCCGTCAAGCTCGTCACGATGGTCGCGAGCACTAGCGCGAAGTCGTGCAACACGAACCACAGCTCACCGCGACGGACGCCGTTGTCCTCGACGATGGCGCGCGTGTCGCCGTGCTTGAAAAAGTCCAGCAGGTACGCGTTCAGCGGCCGCGGCGCCTCGACCGGGAGCTGCGGGATCACGGCCTCCTCGAGGAAGACGCCGGCGCGGACGGTGCTGCAGAGCTCATGGATGGACGTGATTGTTTCGTCGGAGTGACCGGAGAGGCCGACGAAGGGCGAGCGGATGGTGGGGCCCTCCGTATGCTGGCCTTGCTCCTCTTCGTTCATCCCGCCGAATCGCATCCCTGTAAGAGGCAGCGAACCATCCGGCTCAGTGGCGAGGTGCTGGGTGACGTAGGATCGCACGTACTCTGTGAAGATGTTAAGTGTTTCTCGGTTGTGGTGTCGCAGGATGGTAGCCGCCTCCTCGGGCATTGGAGGCAGCACGACGACTGAAGGGGAGCCAGCTGGTTTCTCTCTGATGCGCTCGAGGTTTGTGTTGCGCAGGTACTGGCGACCGAAGTGGTGGGACATGACCAACATCAGCGTTTTCAGGATGCGCTCGCTGCTGCGAGGGTTCGACCGAATGCCTGCGCATAGCCTGTGGAAGTAGCCGTCTTTGAGTAGGGCATGGAAGGCGAAATTGGACGGCTCCGTGTAGTACAGGTGCGAGACACAACCGGCGAAGTTGATGGGGTGACCGGTAGAGTTCAATAGGTACTGCCGGCGCAAGTACTCGATCGAAAAGCGGAGATGGTGGAGGACCGACATGCGATTCTCCTGACCTCCGAGGTACAGTCGCGGCTGGGAGACCAGCGCATCGACCATGCGTACCACAAACGGGGATTGCTTCGACTCGGCGAGCAGACTGCAAAGCCGAAGGACGAGTGTGGTCGTGGTCGGGAAGTGACCTGTGAGCTCCGGCAGCCGCGAGCTCTGCAAGCGGTACACCTTGGAAAGAGGAATCCCGTGGAAGACAACGTTGCCAAGGACATCGAAGCCTCTTCGTCCAGCGCGACCGGCGGCCTGGCGGAAATTCAGTGCGGTCAGGAAGACCGAGTCGCCACAGAAGACGACGGTTTTGCAGGGCATGTTGATGCCGAGCGCGAGCGTGCCGGTTGCTATGACGATGCGTAGATATCCTTTCCGGAAAAGGACCTCCACGACTTGTCTATACCGACGATTTGCTCCAGAATGATGGAATGCGATGCCCCGTGAGAGCGCCTCGATCTGGAATGCCGCGACTCCGCGCCATTTCAGTCCGTCGGCATATTTGGCCAATTCCGACGCCGGCAACTTTGTATAATCAGCAAAGTGAAAGCCGTCGATCGGTGCGTTTGGATTGAAGCTTTCCCACTTGTCCGGGGTGACGGAAGCTGCCTCCTTGTCCATGTCGGCCTTGCTCATTCCCGCCTCCGGCTGAGCGGCGACCGCTCTCCTGGCACTCCTCTCCGCATTCTTGTGATTTTTCTTCCAGGCCTCCCAAGTAGCGATTTTCTTCTTCCACGCCGGAGATGATTCCTTCCATGCCTTCTCTGCCTTCTTCAAGTCGTTCAGAAGTTGCTTGCACATCCGCTCACACTCGGCACGGTCGTAGTTGAAGAGGATGGCCGGAAGCGCGGCTTGCGCGTGCAAATCGCAAATCAAAGGAAGCGCGGTAGTAACAAGGTCGATCTCTTTTCCGTCGTTCAGCATATCGTGGGGCTTACTGAAGTCCGCGACAACTTTCTGAAAAGGGGATTTGCCGTCTCTCATCCACTCCCCTAACAACCTTTTCAGACGCTGACCCCAGTCAATGACATCTTTCTGAGCAATGACAGCAGGCAAGGCTTTCTCCGGGCTCAGGGAATCTTCAACCGGGTACGCGGTACACTCGTGACACTTCATTGCCTGCCACAGCGTGTAGCAGTCACGAGCCTCGAGGGAGAAGTCCTCTGGTATGCCGCGCACCTTCGTCAACGAGCTCACGGGATGCACAAAATGAAAGCTATCGCCATTGTCCAAGCCAACCGGCGCCAGCTGTGGGGCTGCGGGGAGGCGTTTGAACGTGAACTTCTTCGGCGTAGCATGAACGAACATGCGTAAAGCAGAGTACCGGTGCGGATGGTGCACCATCACCAGCTCGTGGCCGAGGGACCTCTGGGTCGACGCCAGCCATTCGTGAAACTCCTTGGGATTGCCGACCGTGGCGGAGAGCGCGATGATCGGGCACGGCGAGAGCAAGAGCAGCTGTTCCCACACGATTCCATCTTCGGCCTGGCCGATGCAGTGCACCTCATCGAAGATGATCCGCTTGATCCTGACGGACCATGAATCGACGTGGCTCGGCGCGAGGAGCATGATCTGCAAGATATGCGGGACCGTGACGAGGACCTGACAGCCCGTGCAGCTGTTGACGCGGTAGTCGCGGGTATGAATCCCCCAGACGGACTTGCCACTGTGCTTGTAGGTTTTGGAGTAGCGCGCCTGGATCTCCGCCGCGATTTGGTTGACCAGAGGCTTTGTCGGCGCGATGTAAACGATAACCCCGTCATCCGACTTCTCAAGCACTTTCTCCATAGCGTAGAACGAGATGAAGGTCTTGCCTGCGCTCGTTGGAGCGACGACAAAGAGGCTCTTATTGGCATCAATGACATCCAGAACTTGCCGCTGCCATCCGTCCGGGGCAAAATCGACTCGGCTATCCGGCATAGCATCTATCTTCCGGTCAAAGTACGGTCCGCAATGCAGGAGTTGGAATTCCTTTGACGGTAGAGGGACCTTGAGATTCACTCCGGTCAAGGACCACACAGGAGCGAACGGCAGCTGCCTAATCGTAGCAGCCGCATTGCCAAAGCTGAAAGGAAATCCCAAAGCTCTGTTTACCTTACGCAGCTCTGTTTTCATGGACGCGGTAAGATTAGGTGCGTGTCGGATCGAGCTGATGGCATCCCAGATTCTTGCGGCAAGGCCGTAATCGGGTGATTTGGCATGGACAGATGATCTCCACATAGCCACCATGCAATTGAGCGCGTAAAGCTCGACTTCCGAGCTCACAACCGTTCTCCATGCATCTGAAAGCCCTTGAAGATACTGCATCGTCTTTCCGTAGCGGACAGAAGGGTCGTCCGCCCGCTCGAGGGTATCTTTGCATACTTTACCCCACGCCTCCGTGATCTTGGTTGCAGTTCGCACATCTTTCTTGTCGATTTCTGCCGCTCTACTCGCCAAGACAGCCTGCTTTTTGCCTCTGTTGTTCTTGCTTCCTTTCGTAGCCGTTTGGTGCTGCCCGCTCGGTTCTTTGTCACTCTTTACGACGATGGTCTTAGGTTTCAGAGCTTTCCCGACCGCATTTGTCACGCTGGCGGCATACGCTATCATCTCTGCCATGTACCGCTGGTTCTGGCGGCGAGCGCGGGCAGCAGCTTTGTCTTTGCTTGCGATCAAGGCCTTGCGATCTATTGGACGTTTCGCGCTGTGCCAATGCGTCAATTCGCGGAAAATCCGAGAAGCCTGGTTCGGCAGGCCTTGCTCATCCGTAGCATCGATTCTAACCTGGACAGGTTGGAGGTGCTTATCTAATGATGGCTCCATGAAAGGAAGAAGCTTGGGCGGGGCGCCCGATAAAAGCTGTTTTGCTTTCTGATCGGCTGGGAAGAGGAGTGGCCGCTCGATAACCAGCTCTGCGCGAGCCACGGACGAGATGATTTTACCCATTGATGTCAGGAGGACTTTGGATTTCGCTGACAACGGAGGAAGAGGGAAGCTTTCAAGTCGAACGTGGAAGAGAAGTTTGCCATCCAAAAGGTCTGCCAGGTCGCACACCAGACCCGCCTTGTCCGTGGAAGTCTTCCAGTGGGCGGACCGCAGAACATTCAGCGCAAGGACGTTGAACTCGTCCAGAAACGCACGACATGAGTCCAGCCGCTCCAGGTTCCTTCGTGGTTTAACACAGTTGTAGGCCGATCGAGTACTTAGCGGAAGCTGGGTAGTAAGAACAGCATGTACCGCGAAAGCAGAAGCAGCTGGATGCGATACTTTGCCTGCCCGAACAAGAAGGCCGGTGACGACAGCTACCAAGCAAAGCCGTTCCGTCATCATCTCGTCGGCTTGCCTGTGCAGTTCGCAGAGCATGTCCAGTTCCATCTGCAAACCGTCGCACTCGTCTTTTATCTCAGTCATGACAGTGCGGTTCTTTGTTTTTGTAGGGCGACCTTCGATAACCTCCGTTATCACCTGGAATCTACGTTAGAGGCGATCGCGACACCAGCTCTGCTCTGTGTCTTACCTTGGTATCTCGGAACTCTAGACCATTGATCAATGCAACGCTATAGCCATGAGCGACAACGTCATAGATAGCGGCTCGCAACTGCTTCACGTGGTCAGTGTGGCTCGGAGCGGAGCCATCATTCATCATGACAAACATGTAACTGTTGGCGACCAGAGATTCCAGGAACTCCGGGCTGTCCAGCGAAGTGAAGCGCAGGACACGGATCGACGATGAAGTGCGCGCGAGATTGACTTCCAAGTGACGCAGGATCACCTCCCTCGCCACGGGATACTTAGACCTGCAGGATTCAAGAACGTCGGAAGGGATGCACAGTGAGGAATTCTGGTCACAAAAGGCAACGTCAAAGTTGCAGTTGCGGCGCTTGAGGGAAGCGAGGAAGCGCTCGACGAGCCAGACGGCGTGCAGCATCTGATAGCCATCTACTCCGGGTGTCAGTCGAGGTGAGCTTTTCGGTGACGGCCGGGCATGCTTACCTTCGAATTCCAACAGGCGGTCGCAGAAGCAGTGAAGCAGCAACGAATCTCCGTCGACCAGGAACGGTTCCTGACCGGCGAAGTCGCCGACGAGGTCGATGCGCCGTGAGCAGAGCTTGCCGAAAAGCCTTCCCGACTTCGGCGGTTGAGGCATCTTCGACTCCAAGCGTGTAAGAATTTTCTCTCGGTAATGCGCGTGGAGAGTGAAGTGAGGTTGACGGAAGGAAGAGGCGCGGTCGGTGGAAGTTAGCTTTAGCCGTGGAGAACTCCGGCCCAGTGCACTGCCAACAGGCAAACAACATGTGCGACCTTCCATACTTGCCTACCTGCGTACGGATAGTTGCATTTCTACCTATGTGGCGCCACGTCTCCTACTTTCGTACCCTTTCAGGGCTGGATATGCATCACGAGCTGATAGTGAAACGCATGAAAACAGACAGAAAAAATGACATTATGGAAAGAAAAGGATTTCAAACGGCTGGCCAGTCCATCGGTATACGTGCATCGGCAGTCCACGTCGTCTCAGCCTCAACACCGGCCACCTACGAACTAAACGGGTTCTGGTAGGGGAAGTACTTCCCGTTGACTTCATGTCCACCGGAAGCAGGCTGGGCATTACCATCCCGGGTGCCTTCGCGCACGTCGATATCCGTCGTCACCTGAACCTGGATGCCGCCGCTGTGATGACCCTGTCGACTCCCGCGCCCGGCATCCAGCATGTTAGACGCGCTCCCAAACTTCCTCGTTCGGCCGTCCTCGCTCCGCTGCCGCACCGGTCCGACATCCGTCCCGAGGTCCCGAACACTCCGTCGCCGCTCCTCCGCCACCACGCCCATTTCTCCCTCGCCTTTGGGCAGGATGTTCTCCTTGCTCGAGTTGCTGCCGGCCCGCTCGCTCAGGCCGTCCAGATCATCCGTCACCTCCCGGTACGCCATCGTCAGCGGTCCTGGCTTAGCGAAAGCGGAGCTGCTCTTGCTCCGATGCGTGTGGCTTTGCTGCTCCAGTCGGATGCCGTCGCTCTGATCGCCCGTGTTCTTATTATACACGCCACCGCTCGAGCTGCCCGCCTGACTCCGGCCACGGATCACGTTCCACAGCGGGCGAAGGGTGGGGATGCAGCCAGCTATGATAAGCACGTCCATCTCGGCAATATACCAGACCGCGATCGGGCTCCAGGACCAGGTCAGGTCGGTGGTGTCGGTGATCCCGCTCATCATGGCCACCTTGACGAACGTCGCCGTCGCCGCAAACACGCCCCCACCCATCAGCGCAGCCAATCCCCACTTAGTCCGCCGCTTCATGTTCAGCGTCGAGATCATGAGGACGGGGAAGCCGGCGCAGACTAGGTCCATGACCGCGCTGTACACCCCCACCGTCCGGCCGCCTACGTCTAAGACGGCGGCCGGCATGCACCGCCCGGGCACGGTTGGGTCCCATGCCTTTTGAGCTGGGTAGCAGAATCCTGTAAGCACGATCACGCAGAAGATGGTGGCGAGGATGAGGATGGTGGTGCTGAGGTAGAGCACCCACTTGTGCACCGGCTTGACGGCCGTGCCCAGCAGGCGGAGGAGGAAGAGCACGACGCTGATTTTGGAGAAGCAGGCGCTGATGAGGGAGATGGCCGGGGCGAGCGAGGTATACTTGCGGGCGTTGATCTGAGCCCTCGTGGATGTGATGGAGGATATGTGGGTGCCGAAGCCGTAGTGGACGGCGGTGGAGACGAGGCCGGTAGCTGCGATTGCGGAGAGCTAGAGGTTAAGATCAGTCGATGTGTGGTCCGGATAGTACACGTCGTGCCGTTGCGGAGAAAACGACATGCGGCGGACGCACAAGTCTATTGAATACTCACCGTTGCCAGTATCATGAAGTAGTCATCCCAGCCATATCGCTTCAGCACGCCCATCCGGCAGTAGAGACGTGCTGCTGTGAGGGCCACGGCGAGGCTGCAAAGTGCCCAGCCTACCCCGTTCAGCGTGGCGCGGTAGTCGTCGCCGGAGGGTTGGAGCATCGCTGGGCCTCTCGCTGTATACCCGTCGAGCAAGAGGACAATGATTCTACGGTCTCCAACGTCGAAGAATCTTGTAGGAATGACGGAGAGAAAGAGAAATGGAAAAGGGGGAATTCCCTACGGGAATTTTCGGACCAGCTTGGCGGGTTGTTTCCTTTTCACTGTCTCTGAGCCTCGCACACTCCCCTCACGCAGGCGGTGGTTAGCATGTAGTTTGCTATTCGTTGACAGGAGGGGTTTAATCCCCGATTGAGCCAATAAGGAGCTATTTCTAGTCACTATAAGTACCGGCATAATAGCAAGATGTGTGTGGGATCAACGCCATTCACCCGCAGCGCGGAGGCAGGGCACAGGCAGGTGGCGAAAGCTTTCGGACAAGGGTCGTCGGGAGAACGTGTGGTTGCCGCGAAGGATTCATATATGAAGAGTGGGTCAGCCTAGAGAGCAGGAGCCGGAGGAGAAAGTCCACTCTTCTCCGGGCTAGTAGACCGGAAGATGAACGTGAGCGCTCAACTCGGGACCTGCATATGTGACTGATCCCTTCCACGAGGAGATTGTGAAGGGATGTTCCCAGGCCCAGGGATCGTGCAGTGGTGCGACCGGGTCGACCTCCATCATTTCCCACCTGTTGCCCTTCTAGCCTCCATGGATGCTGGCATTCCGGTGGCACAGCAAGTGGGAAGCCGGTCGGGGGTTAGTCTGCCTTCGTCTTGGGTGCCGCATTCCAGTATCGATTGACGTGGTAGTAGTGTGTGAGGTATCGCTGTGACCTGCCATAACCTCCACTCGACCTGCCAGCCAGGGTCAATAAGAGACCTGTTAGATGCTGGATGGCCAGCTCGAGCCAACGGTTTGCGTAAAAAGTCCCAAGAGGCTCCGAGCGTGGGAGTGGGAGGTGAGCGGCTAGCTGGGCGGAGCGGGGTCGTTCTCCGCCGCCACCCGACAAGAACATCTGAAACGGCCGGACCGCCTTCCCCGTCCCGACGGAGCGGAACCGACGTGCGGCACAGCAATCCTCCGCTGTCGATCCCTGCCCTCCCCCCTTGCGGACCATTTTGTGCCTCATATTCCTTCAACTTGTATAGTACAGTGTGTATGTACAATACAGTACCTCGATCCGCACGATGACTAGGGGATAAGGGGGCATTTCTCCGGGGAATATTGAGATGGGTGCGTATGTATAAGCAATGTGCGGGTCCATGGAAATCCGTGTTCACAATGTCTGCGCTGCATAGGAGGACATCGAGATATGGCCGCGTTTCAAAACAGGAAGAGAACGAGGGAGATGAACTCGGGGGTGTTGGAACTCTTCTCTTCGGCGAATTCACTTACATACTCCTGAGCAGGTCATATAATGCCCCGATCGCCCGTCAGGTCAGGCCTCAGATTGAGCGGAGCAGGAGGAACGGTTCCCCCATCAAAGCTCAGTCACGCACCCCGGTCACTGTCGATGTGTGAGGGGCCGCGAAGGTCCTTGCTCCCACATGTCCTGTGCACGATGGTCCCGGCGGAGGATTGCTGGACATAGCCTCCGAGCTCTCGCAAGGTTATTTTATCATGAGCCGACACCTGCATGTCCTGATACAGTGAGATGTCGATTATAATTGCTGCCCTCGCATTGGAAGAAGGAACATAAAGACCTGCTCCCATATCTCCCAGGTCACCCCCCGGCAAACACCAGACTCTATTTTTCTTGTCCAGGTGGGAGTCTATATTCACTCCGTCTCCCGCAATCTTCTCTTTCGCTCTCTCTGTGCTCTGCCTTTGTCTTGAATTTCCCATCATGGCATACACCGTCCTTCTCGTCATTGTCGGCCTCCTCGTGCTCGAGGTCTTGTACGAATGGTACCGTGACCGTAAACTCCCCCCAGGACCCCGGCGGATCCCTTTCATCGGCAACCTCCACCAAGCCCCCCAGGTCCTCCCCTGGCGCACCTACCACGAGTGGGCCAAGCAATGGGGGCCCATCTTCAGCGTGCAGTACGGCAAAGACACCCTCATCTTCATCGCCGACCACACCATCGCCCGGGAGCTGCTCGACAAGCGCGGCGCCATCTACTCCGACCGGCCACGCATGGTGATGGCCGGCGAGAACCTCACCAAAGGCATGCACCAGCTCATCCGGCCATACAACGAATCCCACCGATTGCACCAGCGGCTCGAAGCCCCCGTCATCTCGCCGCGCGCCTCCAACACGTACGCGCCGCTGCAGGACCTCGAGAGCAAGCAGACCATCGTCGAGTTTTTGACTAGCAACGACTACCGCAAGCGCTTCGAGCGCTACAGCGCCTCGCTCGTCTACGCCCTCGCCTACGGCATCCGCGTCCCCCTCGGCACCGAGCAGCACCTCCTCGACGCGCACAAGGTGCAGGACAACTTCACCTACGCCGGGCGGGTGGGGACGTGGATCGTCGACAGCCTGCCCTTCCTCAACATCCTACCCAAGGGGCCGCTCGCGCCATGGAAAGTCACGGCCGACGCCTTCTTCGAGCTCGAGAGCACCCTGCACCTCTCCAACATGGCCATCGGCCAGCAAAGCGCCCACTGGAACTGGACGCGAGAGTTCCAGCACGCTCGGGAGGCCCAGCAGATGGGTCGGCTCGAGCTCGCCTACGACCTCGGCATCCTCGTCGACGCCGGCCTCGACACCACCTCCATCGCCATGGAGGTCTTCATGCTCGCCTGCCTCGCGCAGCCGCACTGGATCCCCCGCGCCCAGCAGGAGCTCGACCGCGTCGTCGGCCCGGATCGCCTGCCCACCTTCGCGGATAAGCCCGCGCTCCCGTATATCGTTGGCGTGGTGGAGGAGGTGCTGCGCTGGCGCCCTGTGGGCCCGCAGGGCGTGCCGCATGCGACGACCCGGGAGGATTGGTGGGGTGGGTATCGCATCCCGAAGGGCGCGATCGTCACCCCGCTTGTGTGGAGCATGAATCTTGACCCGGCGACGTACCCGGATCCGGACTGCTTCCGCCCCGATCGCTGGCTGGAGATGCCGGAGGAGAAGATCGATAACCGTATTACTACTTTTGGCTTTGGGCGCCGCGTTTGCACTGGTCGCCATATTGCCCGTAATAGCGTCTTTTTGCTTGTGGCTCGCATGCTGTGGGCTTTTGATATTACTCATGCTCTTGATGAGTGTGGGAATCGTAAGGAGGTTGATCCGTTGAATTTCACGAGTGGATTTGCCAGTAAGCCGGAGCCGTTTGAGTGCGTGGTTACGCCGAGGAGTGATAGGCATCGGGAGGTTGTTGAGCGTGAGTGGCGCGACCAGGAGAAGGATGTTGGGAAGGTGTTGGATGCGATTCGGGATGAGATGAAGAGGGTGGGGTTAGATCCTAAGGCGTAGCTCTTTTTGCTCCCTTCTTTCCTTTTTCTTTTGAACCTGTTGCTTCCACATCAAAAGTGGTTCACACCCTCCAGGCAGTTTTGGAACGTAGATGTGGTTTAGACCTGGTACCTTGTAGCCATGGCCCATCAACCAAGGGGATTTCCTTTCCGTGACCAAATGAAGACGGACCAACTTTTCGACAAAGCAGGGTATTGTGAGCGAGTACCACATGTACAACCCACTGCTTTATTCTCCAAAGCCTGTGGATAGGAGGCAATGTGAGACCATGACACATCCTCCCTCAGTCCGCTCTCGGATCTCTCATCTAGAGACGAAGTCGATTGCAGCCACACCTGCATCTCCACTACTGCCCTTCCCGATACGTCTTCCGTTGGCCTTCGTCATGGCTTCTCGCGAACCCATCAGCACCGTTGCCCGTGTCCGCTCTTGTCGTACGTCAATCAATGAAGAAAATATATTTGGACATCAGGTAAGGGCCCAAAAGACAGTACCTACGTCGGAAGAGGAGATAACACCTCGACCATCCATTCAACCCTAACCATGCCATATAATGTCCCGTCCCACAAGCGGAGCTATGCTCATCTCTGCGAACCATCAGCGGCACAGCGTTCCAGGTCCTCGGGTTCACTCATCCGTCAACCAGGATGAACGCAATCGTCAAAATTGCATGATCCAGGGTGCTGGATCGTCCTGTTATGGGGCTGACGGGCACCTTCACTTTGACGGCCCAGGCGTAAAAAAGGTCAATTTTCTATGAGTGATTTTTCGTGTAGCTAGTTCTATATGTATGTGTCTTCTTGCTCTCTAGGTGGATCTCCAGTCGTTCTAACGCTCTTTCTCTTTCTTTCTTCGGTCTCATCTATTCTAGACGATTAAGGCGGCGGAGAGGACATCCTGCAACGTCTCTCTGTCTTCCAGGAGGAATCCAGTAAATCCAGAAACCGAATCAGCCAAACAAAAGATCAAACCAAACCTCAGCCCTCCAAACACCTCCAAATCACACCCCGTCCTACTCTATCCCACCTCCCCCACCCTCCTCCCCCTTCCTCTCAACCCCCTTCTGTCGCTCCAACCCCCCCGCATACGCCGCCCACCAGTAATCCATGGGTGCAAGCGGTTGGTTCCACCATTCCGTGAACGACGCCGTCGTCGTGGCAGCATCGGGGTCAAAGGACGGGTCGGGGAAGAGGGTGGTAGACGTGGTGGATGTGGCGGCGGATGTGGAGGAGGAAGTATCTTCGATGGCGGATTGGTAGCCGGAGTCAAGGACGGTGGTGGTTGCGGTTGCGGTGGTAGTGGTGGTGGATGTTGCGGGGATATGCAAGTCCAGGAAGGAGGAATCCCAGGGTGGGTTTGCGCTGATGCTTGGGTTGGTAGTGGGGGGCCATTCGATATCCGGAAAGAGGTAGTTTGCGGTGGTGGAAGGGACAGCAGTGGGCGCGTCAAGGAAGGTTGTAGGTGGTAGTTGGAGGGACTGGGATGGTGGATGAAGGTTGCCGGATCCTAGTGCCGGTCTTGGAGCGCAGGTTGTTAAGGATATTGCACTATCTGAGCGGGAAGGGTATCGGCGCGTATTCGCGGTGGTCTTTATCTGTTCTTCCTCCTCTTCGTCGCCGGCGTCACCGTTGGTGCCGTCAGACGACCGCGTGATGACCCAAGGGTAAGGCGTCGAGGTGATGGAGGCCAGGCCGATAGGTTGATTGGTAGAGGTGTTGACTTGGGACAGCTTCCTCGCCTGGGTATTCACAGTCAGTAGTAACTCATTACAAAGAGATACTAGCAGCTCAAATCCTAAGTTTGACATACCAAGCGACGCAGGGGCTTCCAGTAAATGCTCAGCACCTCAAGCACCGTCTCGAGCGTCTTCATCTCTTCAGAGGCAAGGCCAGGCACCGGGATCGAAAAACCGTCCGTCAACTGTGGCGTGTTCTGGTACACCTAGCAAGGGAACGCCGCCATCAGCCTCTGAGGGTGTGAACAAGTGGGGGGCGGCAGCAGCAACCATCAAGCCTATCACATACGCACCCTGATTACGCTCCCTGCGACGAAAGCGACATAGCCGAGCAGGGGAAACAAACGGGTCATGTCGAGATCTTTAGCGACGAACTGGCGCATTAGCTCCGCAAACGCGACGGCCTGCTGCAGCGCCAGCTCGGCGTGTTTCCGCGTGGCGGCAGACGGCTTCGTCGTTGTCGTCATCGAGGCGAGAGACGCGTGTAGCAGCAGCCGGTTGAGGTAGTAGACGGAGCAAACGGAGGTGAGTAGCTCCGGACTCTCATCAAAGGTGTCGGCGCGTGCGGTAAGGTCGACTAGGGGCAGCTGCAGAGCGCACTCAATCGGTTCGAGCTGGGCAAGATACTTGGCGAATTGGGCGGCGCGCTGTTGGGAGTCGGGCGTGGGACGGGAGTGGCAGTCAGACGACAGTAAGATTTGGATGTTGCTCCTTTCCGTAGATTCCAATGTAATGATTAGCTTCGCTGTTGACCGCATGGAGAACAGTGGGAGAATGGAGCGGACTTACCAGATCCCTAAAAGCCTCACGAGATCCGCCATCAGCGAGCACGCCGGCCCCGGATCTGGCAGAAGGGCGTGCGGGCTGAGGTCCCAATCGGTAATTTGCGCCCCCCGGGCGAGACGGGGCTCGAGCTTAACGGGCAGCGGCAGGCCGGCAACCATGCGTTCGCACGTGGACGCCCAGGAACCGTCCAGACGGCGACCTCCGATACAGAAGCTACACCAGGCGGCCCAGAAGCAGCGGCGTTTGATCTCGCGGTCGAGACGGCGGGGAGAGGCAGGCCCGGTTCGTCTATCTGGTCCGTCATCTATAACGGGAACTTCACCCTCACCCTCGCGTAACCGGTCATAGCCCAGCAGCTGGCAGAGGCGGAAGGCGAGCGAGGCGTGGACTACGGCGCGGCGGATCTCGCCGCGGGCAAAGTAGTACAGCTGGAGGACCTGAAGGGTCTGAGCGCGGACGAGGGTGGGCTCGTCGGCGTGGGCGAGGGCCTCGCGGGAGGCCGCGCGGGCCCAGGCCCAAGAACGTTGGTGCAGGGCGGGAACGGGCAGAATGCGAATGTAGCGGCGGCAGCGGGCGGCAGTCTCAACAGGCGCAAGGAAGAGGGCGGCATGGGCGAAGATGGCCCGAAGTAGGCACGTCGGCAGCCGCTTCTGCCGGTACAGGTGGAACGTGATGGACTTGTGGAAGAGGAGCGTGGCGTTGTAGACCCGCTTGAAGAAGACCTCGAGGAGGAGCAGTCCGACCTCGGTGGACGGTAGCTGGTCGTCGTCGGCATCGACGTCTGTGGGGTCCGCCGGAGGGAGGCTGCTGCGGCGGTCGCCGTGATCGCTCTCGCTGTCGCCGCGGTATCCTTGGGCGTGAACATCGGGGCCGTCGCTGGTGCGCGGCCGTTTCTGGGTCGTCCAGGGCGGTTCCGGCGAAGCGGAGGCAGCAGAGACGGAGACGGAGGCGGGCACGCGAGGCGCGGCAAGGACCAGGGCGGCCGCCGCCTCAGCCGCTCGAGCCTGCGCAGTCGCCTTGCGCTGGGCGATGCGTCGCCGGTCCGGCGGCGGGGGATACTTGCAGCAGGCGCGTTGCTTGCGACAACGCATGCAGGTGGGCAGAGCGCGGTCGCACTTGAGTTTCTGATCGCGGCACCGCAAGCAGGCAACGGTAGGCTGCGACTGGGCGGGGGGTTGCACAGGCGGCGAAGGGGACGTGCTGGCGGTTCGCTCGCCCGTCATGGTGGCCGCAGGCATCCCGAAAGTTGTCACGTCGACCGGATAGAGCAAGGAGATGGAAGGGAACGGTGACGGACAAGGACGCCAGGACCGAACGGAGCAGCCAGAGCGAGGGCAGAGGGTCAAGCAGGACCGAAGAGGCGGAGGGGAGGCGGCACAGTGAACGAGAGACCGAAGGGAGGGAAAAGGAGGGCTGAATGGGCAGGACCGAAGGGCGACCTGAGTCGAGCTCGGGGGTTGAGTCGCAGGTGTGACATGCGGCGGCGGCGGGGACGGGGACAGCGACCGGACGTCGGTACGTTAAGTAGGTCAGGTCTGGAGACGGGAGGTCCACCGGAGCCCCGGGAGTGACGCGAGCAGTCCATACAGGTTGCTAGGCACTATCAGATAGCGAAGTGCACCAGTGACCTGGGATCCCAGCCTCGGTCTCTCCGAAGGGCAGCGGTCGAGTTTGCGGAGAGGGTGTGGGCCCTGCCCAGGCGGGACGGCGGAGACTCGGCTGCGAGGCTTGGCCGCGAAGGTCTTGAGGCGTTAACTCTAGAGCAGTAAGAGTAGTCCGTCCCTCCGTAGATGGGTTGGCGGATATACATGCCAAGATGCATGCGTACTGTACCGTCCATAAGTACTCTGCCGCATTGGCAGGCCGGCGAGGGTGTCCAGGCACGATGCATAATGATGATGATAGCGGGTCCGCGATGGGGGATTGGACAGTCCTGGGGACCGATAGACATGGGCACGGTCATCCAGGTCACACTTGCCCGTGAACTGTATGTGATTGGTATGAGTTAGGTATGGGATAGGTGTGAATTAGGTGAGTACCGTGGGGGTCAGAAGGATGAGGAGAAGGATGAGGAGGGGCCCGGCTTACGCCAAACGAAGGATGCCGTGCCGGACGTGAGCTCCGTGCAGCCGTCTCACGTCAGAGCGGTAGGCGCTGGTGGTGGCGTTCGTTAGGAGCAGTGGAAGGACGTCGACGTCGTTCCTTGTCGGGAGGTGGGCGGGATGGAAGATGGAGACCAGGAAAGGCTAAGGTCTACCAAGCCCTACGTGGTTAATTGGTCAGCAGTGTGGCTGACTTGGCGGACTTCACCTACTATACACGTCCATTACTAATGTTAAACGTGAATTTGTGATACGAAGTGCTGCTGCTGCCTAGATCAACCTCTCTTTGACCTGTTGCTGCTGCTGCAATCAATACGCATAGGTACGGTATGTACAGTATAATCAATCACTGCAGTCTTGCTGACCGGGGACTTTTTATCCCTGTCCGGGCGAATTGAAAGCTTCTCCATATTCGCAAGGCATGCATAACATCACGCTAACCATCGGCAATTTCGAGATCATCTTCAATCCGAAGTCGGACGGCAAATCCGTTCACATCCCCTCGTATCTGCAGCCTAATGGACGAACGTCCCTCGAATTGGGGAGGTCCGATCTTAGTACCTTAGCATGTGAAACAGTCGGCGGCCTACCAAACATGTAGTACTACCTACATACAAAGCGAATCAATCCACCACGATATACCCACCGATCGCCAGCCTCACCCTTCGGCACCTTTTCCTCCAACAACCCTGCCTGAATCATTCACTATCTAGCGGCACTTCACTCGCCCTCCTCCCACCGTCAGTATACATACATATGAGACCATCCCCCCCCCCTACGATTCCCCTGAACCGGTGAACCAAACCCACATACCGACGACATACCGACATACCGGCCGAGCACCTCGTACGAACAAACCATGTCCAACCCCACCGTCTTCCTGTTCGTCCCTCATTCCCCCACCATCCCCACACCGCCACCCCATCGCCTCAGGCAACCCCTCCCCCACCTCACTAACCAACCCCGCCCCCCACCACAGCCTCGGCGCCACCGGCCACATCGGCACCGCCATCCTGCACCACCTGCTGAACCTCCCCCACCAGCCCGCCATCCACATCGTCGCCCTCGTCCGAGACGCTTCGCGTCTCTACCTGTCTCCCCATCTGCCCGCGGAAGCCCTCACGCGGCTGCGCATCGTCCACGGCGACCTGACGACCCTCGCGCTGCTGGAGGAGGAAGCGAGGGCGGCGACGGTTGTGATTAGTACGTCCTCCCCTCTTCCCCTTATATCCCCTTCCCTCTCCCTCTCCTTCTCCCTCAAAAAATTTTCTAACGCGTGCTCGTAAGACGCAACACCCGACACCCACCCCGCCTCCCCCGCCGCCATCGCCGCCGTGCTGCGCGGCTTAGGCACCGCAACCACCACCACCCCAATCCCCAAGTCACCGTCCAAGCGTAGAGAAGGAGGATACTACATCCACACCTCCGGCGCCTTCCTCATTCTGAACCAACCGCCCCCAGGCGGGGCCCAAACATGGTCCGACATCCACGACATCCACCCCCTCCTCTCCCTGCCCTCCTCCCGTCCGCACGCCCAGGCCGACGCCCACGTCCGCGCCCTCGCCGCGCAGGGCGCCGTCCGCCTCGCCATCGTGAGTCCGACCGTCGTGCACGGGCTGGTGGGGTCGGGCCGGGCACCGCTCCCGCTGACCCAGCGCGCCATCGTCGCCGCCGTGCGGCGGCTCGGCGGCGGCGGCGGGCGCGGGTACGTGGTCGACGGCGGCCGGAACGTGCTGGGGTACGTGCACGTGGATGATCTGGCGGGGGTGTATGGGGGGTTGGTTTTGCGCGCGCTTGGGGCTGGAAGGGAGGGGGAGGATGGGGAAGGGGTGCAGGTCTGGGGTCCTGCGGCGTACTATTTTGTCGTGGCGGAGGAGCTGGAGTTTCGGGTGTATATGGAACGGTTGGTGGGGGTGGTGAGGGAGAGGTTGGGGGGAAAGGGGGAGGAGAAAGAGGGGGAGGGGTTGATGGAGGTTGGTGAGGGACGGCCTGGGTGGGAGGTGGTGGGCGATGTGGTGAGGGAGCATGGGTGCGGGGTTAGTGTGAGGTGTCGGGCTGATCGGGCGGCGAGGCTGCTGGGGTGGAAGCCTCGTCGGCCGGGTGTGTTGGAGACTCTGCCTGAGGTTGTCGAGGCGGTGTTGGCGCGGGAGAGGCGGGGTGAACAGTAGAAGGGATATAATAGATGGTTTGGCTTTTTTGAAAAACACAGATGACATCGCATCCAGTCTATCAATCCCTACTACTCTACATCAACGCCGCCCCCATATTGAGCAACACCCCCAGATTGTCCGCCGTCGCATTCCACGCGTTCAGCTTCATCCTATTCAACCCCGCCTCGCCATTCTTGCACGCGTCGAGCAGGTCGCCGATCCGGTCGAACCCCGTCCGCAGCATGCTGCCATAATGCTCGTACTCCGCTTGCCACTGGGCACGCGTGCGCGCCTCCCACAGCGCCTTGGGACAGGGCAGCGGGACGTCGCGAAATCCGTCGAAGTTGTCGCACGGCACGCCGATCTTGATGTACACCATCTGCGTGATGAGCAGCCAGACGATTGTTGTTCTACGTGGAAGGGTTAGGAGAGATGGATTGGATGAAGATGTCAGGGCACGGGCGGTACGGAAGAAGCTTACCTTCGTCGAGATTCGGCAAACACCCAGTCTTCCCAGCTGGAGCTGGGGTGGCTGCGCTCGTCTTGGCAGAACGGCTGGTTGCACAGCGCCTTGAAGCTCTCACAGAGCCTCTGCGGATCTGGGTTAGCCCGAGCGAACGTTTCACAGAAGATCAAAGCCCATACCTGATACGTAACCAGCATCTCCAAATTAAGGTCCGGTTCGATCTTGGGATCGTTGTCGTTGACGCGCATGAGGATGTAGATCATCTGTGCTTGGATCGCCGCGAGCAGGTCGTGCCGCGAGATCTGTCCTTGCTCCGTCTGTGGACAAAGATTAGCAGTGCTTGTGGGGAAGGAAGAAGGTGCATCTTGTACCTGCGCCGCCCAGAAACGAAGCTCCGTCCTGACGGTCCGCCACAAGAACGGCCTGGTGTCGGGATTGTGGGAGGCAAAGACCTGAGCGATGCCCATGCAGTTGACCAGCGGCGTTGGCAGAGCTGGTTCCGTCGCGCTCGTCGAACGATACCAGTGGCCGTGAATGAAGGGAGGCAGGGTTTCTCGGCGGAGCGTCATCTGAGGAAAGGCGCACAGCATCTGCATGACGACGTTGACGGTCGAGGTCGCCACAGGGTCCGACCGCGGGATCAGCGCCAGGAACTGTGAGCTTGGCCGCTCGGACAGGTACGGAGACGGTCCCGCAAGGGTGTTTGGATGGTCATTGCGCGTGCTCCATGCGGACCAGGGAAGCTTGGCGAGTGAGAGATGGTCGGGGCCATAGGCGCCGTCAAGGCCATCCATCACAAAGCCGGTACCGTCGCGGTTGCCGGAAAGAAACGACTCTACGGCCATGGCCCGAGGAACGTCTTCGAAGGAGGGGAGGCTGTTTGGAGGACTCTGTGTAAGGAGATCGGTTGCGCCGAAGTCGAGGGTGTTCCAGTCAACATCGATGTGCGCTTCGTCCGCGGTGGATGCCCCCAAGTCGTCCAAAGGACCAGCCATATCGCCGCTGGATGCTGAAGACGGAGTGAGAACCGAGGGCGTGCCTTCTGAGAGATGCGCGTCGGCGGCCGGCGTTCTGGGCGCATTGGCGCCAACCATCGGTGTATCGTACACGCAATCCAGGCCTTTCTTGGTGCATCGCAGACACCGCGGCTGGAAGTTGCACTTCACCTTGGCCATGCTGCAGGCTCGACATGACCGCGCTCGCATTCGCGGCCGGTTCTGGGCACGGCGACAGTAGAGGACGTGTCGATTGTAGGATGTTTCTGGCAAACAGCCCGTCAATGGGTAGTCAGATGCAGCGCGAGGAGGAAGGGGGGATGTACCTTTCAGGAAAGGCTTATGGCAGAAGCCGCACAATCGCATTGGCGAAGGCGACGGTGGGTGCTGGGGAGGATCCATGGCCGCGATGGAACGGGCAGGTCGGCCCAGCCGGGGTTGAGCATGGCGGGAGGATGCGAGAGGGAGGGAGGGAGGAGGGTGAGAGGAAGTCGGTGAGAAAGTGAGGAAGGGGAGTGGAGGTTGGTGTGCAAGGTGGCCGCCGCCTTTCCTCCCGTCCAACGGCTTTGTCATGCCGGCCAATTTGGCCGACGGGGATGGATCATCACGTGCTTTAGCCACCCCACGTCGGAGGCGTGCCCGGGCCCCTGACTCCACCCGACTTCGGTTCCCCCCGCACCCCCTGCACGTCCGACAACCCGGGCCGAACCGCTTATGCTTAGGTATGCTTACTTAAGCGGCTGGGACCTCAACTGCTTCTCACTTCTTACCTTCGGCCAAATTCGCCGTACCTTCACCTGCAAGCCATAACGGAACGTCAAGCTCGGGCGGTTTTTCCACCCTTTCCACCTCTCACCATGGCCATTGTCCTTCTCTCCCCCACGCTCCTTTTATCTCCTTCCTTCTCGACGTCGCCTTGGTCACCGCGCATTCCCTTCACCACTCGCAGTCATGGCTTCTTCGGACGCTGAGGTCTACGACGTCCAGAAGGACGCTCCATACCAGCCTGGTGAAAGCGATCAGGAAACGCCGCCCACTAGCTCCGCGCCTGAGCAAGACGGCGACAGCCCCAAGCCCAGTCCACGCAACGTCCACGGTTGGAAGTGGGCCGCCGCCGCTGCCTCCCTCTACATCGGCGCGCTCATCTACGGTCTCGATGGCACGATCGCTGCGGACATTCAAGCCGCCATCATCGAGCAGTATGACACCGTTGAGAGCCTCACTTGGATTGGTACCGCGTTTCCTCTCGGGTCTGTCTGCGCCATCTTACCTGGGTAAGTTTTCCATCCTCCATCACGTCGAGCAATCTTCGCCGCGGCTGACTTGACTGACTGACTGTTTGCAGAGCTGCGCTGTATGCTATCTTCAACCTCAAGCCCATGTTCATCGGGAGCATCGTCCTCTTTGAAGGCGCGTCTGCGCTCTGCGGTGGCGCGCCGACCATGGACGCCCTGATCGTTGGACGGGCTCTCGCTGGAATCGGTGGCACGGGCATCTTCCTTGGGTATGTTTGATTCAACGTCCCCGTCATCAAAATCCCTATTCTAACATAGCTCTGCCAGTATCCTCAATTACCTAACCTTGTGCACGACCGAACATGAACGTGGCCGCTACATCTCCTTCATCGGAGTGATTTGGGGAACAGGTGCCGTCCTTGGGCCCGTCGTTGGCGGTGCCTTTTCCACTTCCTCTGCAACCTGGCGCTGGGCTTTTTACATCAACCTGTAAGTTCGCCAACTCCGAAATCCCCTCTGCTATTTACTAACAAAGCCTTCACAGCGTCATCGCCGCCGTGTGTGCACCGGTGTATATCTTTTACCTCCCTTCCGTCAAGCCAGCCGCACACACGGGTACCCCGATCCTCAAGCAGCTCCTGGCTCTCGATTGGGCAGGCTTCATCCTTGGCACCGGCGCCATGGTATCTTTCGTGATGGTTCTGACATTCGCGGGATCTACCTGGGCATGGGACGACAATCGCACCATTGCGCTGTTCGTTGTCACCGGCGTGCTGTTCATTCTGACCCTCCTCCAGCAGTACTTCGTCTTGTTCACGACCCGGGAGGCGCGTATGGTTCCTCCCAGCCATGTGCTGGTCAACCGGACACAGACGTTGCTGTACTGCAACACTGCCATGGCCGCCACGAACATTTACGTTCCGGTCTACTACATCCCGCTGTACTGCAACTTCACGCACGGAGATTCGGAACTGATGGCGGCCGTTCGCCTTCTTCCCTTCATCTGCTTCCTTGCATCGTTCAACATGGCCTCGGGCTCCCTTCTTCCCAGGATCAACTACTAGTAAGTTCCTACTTTCCCTGCGATCCATCCACTGGTCACGCGCTGACAGATTATCTCAGCTGGCTGCTTTACCTGATCGGCGGTATCCTGATGACTGTCGGGAGTGCGACCATGTACACGGTCGACACCTCCACCCCGATGGCCAATGTCTACGGCTACAGTATCATTCTCGGGGCTGGGACGGGACTTTGCTTCAACCTGGGCTTCACCGTCTCCGGCGTGACGATGATGGCCGAGACAGGCTCCGCCCTGGACGTGCAGCGGGTGATCTCGATGCAGAACCTCTCGCAGCTGGGTTTCCAAACCATCAGCCTGCTCATCGGCGGCCAAATCTTTCAGAGCCTGTCGTACAACAACCTCCGGCACGTGCTGGGCGGCATGGGCTTCTCCGAGGCCGACATCCGCAGCGCCATCGCCGGCACCCAGAGCGCGCTGTTCCAGAGCCTGAGCCCGGAATTGCAGAAGCGCGCCATCGCTGGCATCACCGAGGCTATGAGCCGCGTGTATATCCTGAGCATTGCGGCGAGCGCTATCACGACGCTGAGCGCGCTTGCGATGAAGAAGGAGAGGTTGTTTCCGAAGAATGGCGGAGGTGAGAAGATGGTGATTGCTGGCGGAGCGTGAGATGGCAAGAAGATGGGGAGCGACCCCCAGAAAAGAGGAAAACTGATCTGATCCGTGAGATTGACTCGTCCGGACTCAATCAGTGGCACTATAGAATTCCTCATAGATAGCGTGAATCGGCAAAAATCAGGCGTACCGGACTGGGTGAAATTCCAGAGGCCACAGTATGGCATCTATACTCCTTTCACTCCAAGAAAAATCCTTCGCAGACCAGTGCAATAACTCGAGATATCCCGAACTTGCCCAAAACTAACTCCACCACACCTATCTTACATGCCTTCTTTCACCGATCCCGCGTTCCATCTTGCTCCAGCCCGGGATCCACCTACCGTAAGGAAGCCACCGACCCACAATCGTGCCTTACCGGACGCACCCATTTCGAACGATTTTCTCGCCCCCACCCCGTGCACAACGCGGGAGGCTTTGTCCCGTGTCTCGGCATTGAGGGGACCGGATGGGAGAGCTCGTATTCACTTGCATGAACCCCACCGACCGACCCACACGGCTGAAATGAGGGGGGGAGTTAGCGAGGTGGAGGGCGCAGGCTGGATGGGGACGCAGTAAGCGAGATGGGGGTTGGGTGGGTGGGATTTAGGCAGCTGTCTTGACTGAGGTTCGGGCTGGATATGTTGTATGGTGGCGGTGAGGTATGTCCGTTAGTGTTGGAGTGGGTACATCGGAGTTGCCGACGTCCTCGCTTCTTCTGACCCTGGCGCGTTCAAGAACGTTGGAGATTTATTTTTCTTGGTTCACTCCTTGTTGTGATTGCGGAGGGAGCAGGAGTGGCGTAGACTGCGGTCCGAAACCTATCCTCCCGACCTCTGGATGTTATACCTTCGCCGTTAGCGTCCCCCCAAGGGGATGTGGGTAGGTGCCTAGGCAGCATGTGAATTTCTCCGGGAGGAGTTTGAGACTATCGTCTTTCTTTCGCTTTCACTTTCCTTATTAGCGTACCTATGTATGTATCTCCTGCTTTGGCGGGCAGGGATGTCAGCTTGTCAGCAGCCTCTTGCGCGGGTTGTAAGCTGACGGCTGTTTTTCTGACCAGCTTTGCTCATCGTGCTTAGCGTTGATATCGGCCGTGTGCTGACTCGTATGTGACTGTTTCTACCTATCGTGGTGCTAGACGAGAGTCGGCTGGTGAGACGGATGGGGCAGCCGGTGTTGGAAACTTCGACTGGTGTGCGGAGGTCACCTTGCCGAGGGTTGGCGGGTAATGGACTCTTCTTTCATTCCGCCGACGGAGCAGTCTGTGTCGGAAATCCATAGGTTTGATGTACCAAGGCTGAAAAAGTGAGCAGAGGCCTTGCCTACCTCTGGTGGAGCCGAAGCCCGGAGGCTGAGATGGAGAATGAGGGTTGCGAGCAAGCGGCCAAACGATCATATATCGAGAATTTCTCAGCCGAGCAATTCTCAGCTCTTAGCCCTCCGAAGCCGTGCTTAGTCGACTCACGATGGCTCAAACGAGGCGTTCAATCCTCCATCAAGGCGTTTTTAGTATCGATCCTTAGGCTTAGCTGGACGGAAGGATGCTGAGGTATCATCCGTATGATCCTCCTGGTATGGTCAAAGAGTCAGAGAGTCAGTCTTTATAAAGAGGCAAAGTAACCCTGGAGAGCATGCGTTCTGTATCCGTACCTTCGTTTTAGCATTAATGATGGCGTTCAGACGACCTTTTTTGAGCATTTTATTAGCATCCGCGTCACTCATTGCTCCGGTGATCGGCATTGCGGTTAGCAATAAGCACTGCAAAGTGCTCCCAGGCGACCGAGACTGGCCATCGCAGAAGAAGTGGGCAGAGTTCAACTCCACGATCAATGGTAGATTGATCGCTGGCGTTCCTCTTGCCTCGCCCTGTCATAACCCTAACTACGATGCTGCTACCTGCGAAGAGCTGCAGGACATATGGAATGTGCCGCAGACATAGTATAGACTCCTCCATCCAATATCCATCTGCTGAGCTGATTCACGGCCTTCAGTTTCGGTCATCCTGTGGAGATCATCTCAGCAGTCTTCCAGAATGACACTTGTGATCCCTTTTCTGGCCCAACCACCCCTTGCCTTCAAGGAAATCTCGCGGTCTACGCCGTGAATGTCAGCGGCGCGGCAGATGTGATTTCGTCTTTGCGCTTTGCCACAAAACACAAATTGCGCCTCAGCATCAAGAACACCGGGCATGAGTATGAGACTAAGTTGACATGTCTAGGTACTCGAGGGTTTGATCAGACTAACAAACGAACAGCTACCTCGGTCGATCCAGCGGCCAAGGCTCCCTTGGTCTATGGACGCACAACCTGAAGAATCTCACCTTCTTCAACTACTCCAGCGCAAACTACACCGGGCCTGCCGCCACGCTCGGCGCGGGAATCCAGGCCTTCGAAGCATACGCCGAGGCCGCAGCCCATGGTGTTCACCTCGTCGGCGGAGATTGCCCTACCGTCGGACTGGCTGGCGGCTATGCCCAAGGCGGCGGCCATGGACCGCTGGGAGGGGAGTACGGTCTCGGGGCGGACCAGGTGCTGGAGTGGGAAGTTGTCACGCCGCAGGGAGAGCACCTCGTCGCCACGCCGACGCAGAATCAGGATCTCTACTGGGCGCTTTCGGGAGGAGGAGGAGGCACCTTTGGCGTCGTGCTCAGCATGACCGTCAAGGCGTACGCGGATGGTCCAGTCGGTGGTGCGCAGCTGAATTTCAACTCCACCGGCTTGAATGACACGTTCTGGGAACTCATCGGCATCTGGCAAGAGCGTGCGTCGACGCTGGCGGAAGCGCGGATCTCGGCGGCGGGGGTGTTCAATCTTGATCAGTTTGCGGTGCAGATCATGACCAAGGTGAACGCGACAGCGGAAGAGATGGCCGGGTACCTGAAGCCCTTCACAGACGAGTTAGACAGCAGAGCCGTGCCGTACAACCTCACGACCACGTCCTTCCCGACCTATCTCGAGCACGTGAACCACTATCTCGGCCCCTTGCCGTACGGCATCTACACCTCGAACCAGTACCTCGGCGGCCGGCTGGTGCCGCGCTCCGTCGTCGAGAACAACAACCAAGGCCTCCTGGACGTGTACCGCCAGATCGCGGCGGCCGGGTACGAGTTCAACTTCCACGTCCAGAACGTGTCGCACGCGCAGGTGGGCGTCGACGAATCCGCCAATGCCGTCCTGCCGGCGTGGCGGGACTCGCTGATCAATGTGGTCGTCGACACCTACTGGAATTACTCGGAGCCGGACGCCGTGAACGTGGCCGGGGTGAACAGCCTCACGGAGGATATCATGCCCTTGCTTTACGATGTGACGCCGGACTCTGGGTCGTACTTGAACGAGGCGGACTGGCAGGATCCGAATTGGCAGGTGGATTTCTTTGGATCGAATTATGGACGGCTGAAGAGTATCAAGGACAGGTATGATCCCGACGGCCTCCTGTATGCTCATCCGGGCGTGGGTAGTGAGGAGTGGGAAGTTACTAGCGAGGGACGGTTATGTCGGGTTGTGTAGGCTGTCGTCTGTACCTAGGTTAGAAAACCATTACTCCTCCTCCCTCCCGTAGCTCACTGTCACTTCTCTTGATATTTCGATAGAAACCCCTCCGCTCTGATGAGAATCGTCCGCAACCTATACAACTGCGCTCCATAACACCAAGTTGTGCCTTAATCTTGCGAAGCCGCCCCTCGACATCATTATGCGATGCTTGAAGCCGAAGATACGCTTCCTACCGTCGCCTGTAAGATTAAAAGTGGGAAGTTGAAGAACTTAACCGCCTTCCCCCAGCTTCGCCCACTCCTCTCAAGGAAGAAACCGGGACATTCACTACTTCAACCCACTCCACCTCCATCTTTACCTTCCCCGTCTAGTTATTCGGTAATAAGCATTCATATTCGTTTCTCTGTCAGCTGCGGTCTGAATGGGCAGTGAAACCCAGATCTGCTTATATGTGCATGTGCATGTGTATATGTGGCTGGCTGATGCTGCCTTGACTCCTCGATACCTGACTGCCAATAAAATAGTATATGTACTCTGCCTCAACGTGGCAGCTTCACCATCCCTCAGACGTACAGACCCTCCATCCCAGCCAGCTCAGCCCTTCACATCACTTTCCTTTTCCTTCCCATGGGGATAATAGAGAAGAAAAAAGAAAAAAGACAACCCCTCCCCTCCCTCAACCAGCTCTCCATCACTACCTACTCCACCACCTCAACAAGCATCCCCCTCATCCCCGCCCTCACAAACAACCTCTCCTCATCCTCCACCACCTTCTCCCGATTCGCCGGGTCCTCATACATGAGCTTCGCAAACGCCTCCGCATGCGCACGCGTCTCAAACGTCACCTCGTTCACGATGTCGTACGGCACCGTCGGCGCGGGCTCGCCGAAGACGGTGAAGGGCAGCTGCAGCGAGGGCGCGGAGCCGGCATGGTCGATGTAACGCCGCTTGTAGGTGAGTAGTCCTGGTGCCTGCGCGGCGAGCTCCCGCACCATGGGGGCGTGGTGCGTTTCGTAGTAGCTCCGGAAGGCGGAGGGGCTGAGGGTGGGGTTGCGCGGGAAGAAGAGGAGGAGGGTGTATTTTGGTTCTGAGGTGGTGGGGGTGGATGTAGTGGCAGAGTCGGTGGTAGACGTGATTATGTCGGTGTTGGTGGACATGGTCGTGAGGTTCATATCCTTTGTTCTTTTAGGGCGGCGTGGTCCTGAGGATATCTTGGAGTAAGAACGACAGCGTGAACTATAAGGCAAAGTGTCACCGGCGACATCACCCTTTAAACCTCGTTCCCAATCACTCCCGCAATACCGAACGATCATTCTCACACTCTACCAGTCCATTTTCGGACCAAGCCCTTTACTCCGCCCCTCGGCGGGGGGTTCCGAAGGGAGGAATGAATGCCAGCCTTCCTTCATGCCGAATAGTGATATACATAGGGTTTCAAGTTTCGGGGACAACCTGCGCCGTTCGTCTAGCTAATAGGACATGATCTAGTCCGAACCAAATGGAGGGAGGGCTACAGTTGAATCGGGCGTTTTTCCGAGTCGGATAAGCCCCTGGGGGGTTGTATCTACCTGATTGTGACGACAGCGTGACAAGTGACTGGTTGATTCAGTCATGGATTCCCATGCCGTCTAGTAAGGATTGTCCAAATGTACACTTGTGATATTCTACAGGTGCGTAAGGTTCATTCACCAGTAAACGCGCATCGCGACTATGAACGAGAGCGCCCTATCCGCTCCCATCACAACTAGTCCACCATCCTCGCCAGTTTTCTCCCCGATAGGCAATTCGTCAGCCTGCAGTCACACTGGCGGTTGCATCCAAACGGCCCACGGCTTACATGCATACCGGACCATCCCGCTCAACCTCGCGGGTGGAGCCAATCGGCTCGCTAAAACGTTGACCGGCCCAACGCCACCACGGCTTGCGTATGTAAGCACTGGCTCGCAGGGGAGTCAGCATTCGGCCTTGCAGGCGTCCCCAGCGAGTCAGCCAGGGCCGAACGAACGTTGCGTTCCCGGGTTTCGTTCGTTTCGGTGGTGCTTCGGAGGTGTCGGCCTCGCCTCCCCCTCCGTCGTGCGGTAAGTGAATGAGTTGGTGAGTGAGTGAGTGGCTAGTCGGAGGACGGTCCGTCTGACGGATTCGCCACGCTAAGAGGGTGCTTTGCTCCCTAGTGATTGGACTGGATCAAGGGGAATCAGGGGTTCTCGGCGCAGTTCACAGAGCCTAGCGCGGGTCCTGCTGCTAAGTAAGCGAACCGAGGTGCATTCGGTGGTATGAAGACGGATAATTCCACCGCCTCAGGCGGGCCGAAGAGTCAAGTAGGCGTATCTACTTGCTTAGGTACACAGTGATCTATCTTCCGGGGGAAGCGGTCTGCCATCCCCCCGAACACAAGGTCAACAGCATGAGTTCCTCCTTAGCTCCGGGGAGCTCCATCACAGTCCCAGATGGCGGCGATGTGGCAGGGGCATCGTTCATGCATTTGGACGGCCTTTGGACATCCGGATCGGTAAGGTATGCTGCAGTGTTGTGCCTAGTGACTGTTTCGAGTCGGTCCCCCTCGTGGGTTCCAACAGATTAGATGATGTATATATAAAGTAGATACAAAGCCAGCCTGGCATATCTCTCTTGCATTGTCTCTTCACGTCCTCCTCCACATCTTCCCGCCGGCCATCTTTTACACCATTCTAACATCAAGTCTCAACAGCCTCGATGATATCTCGCCTCTCCATATAGCCCCTTCGAAAAGACAACCACACTCGTTGAATTGTGACTGAATAGGCCTTTGAACATGGCCGTCCCCTCTGGTGTCTCGACCCCGGGGCTCGCCACCTCCACGCCGGCCTCCTCCGTTGACCCCACAGACTATGCCTTCGATGACGTGGCCATCATTGGCATGGCCTGCCGGACCGCTGGGGGCAACGACACGCCCGAAAAGCTCTGGCAGTTCCTCATGGACAAGAAGGATGCGTCAGGTGAGAGTCCAAGCTGGCGGTGGGAGCCGTGGATCCGACGGGATCCGCGTAACGCGAAAGTGATCGAGAAGACGATCAACAAGGGCTACTTCATCCCCGACCTGGAGCACTTCGACGCCGCCTTCTTCAACATCAGCCCGAAGGAGGCCGAGCAGATGGATCCGCACCAGCGGCTGGGTCTGGAGGTGACCTGGGAGGCGCTCGAGCACGCCGGCCTCAACCCGCGCGCCCTCGCCGGCTCCGACACGGCCGTCTACATGGGCGTCGACTCGGACGACTACTCCCGCCTGCTGCTGGAGGACCTGCCCAACATCGAGGCCTGGATGGGCATCGGCACCACCGCCCACGGCATCCCCAACCGCATCTCCTACCACCTCGACCTGATGGGCCCCAGCGCCGCCGTCGACGCCGCCTGCGCCTCCTCCCTCTGCGCCGTCCACCTGGGCCGCCAGGCGGTGCTGGCGGGCGAGTCCCGCGTCGCCCTCGTCGGCGGCGTCAACGTCTGCCTCTCGCCCGCCCTGTTCCACATGCTGGGCTCCGCCGGCGCGCTCTCGCCCGATGGCGTCTGCCAGTCCTTCGACGACGACGCTCACGGCTACGCCCGGGGCGAGGGCGCCGCCGTCCTCGTCCTCAAGCGCGTCTCCCACGCCCTCGTCGACGGCGACCGCATCCTCGCCGTCCTGAAGGGCACCGCCGTCGCCCAGGACGGCAAGACGAATGGCATCATGGCCCCCAACGCCAAAGCCCAGGAGCTGGTCGCCCGCAAGGCCCTCAAGGTCGCCGGCATCGATCCGCTCTCGGTGGGCTACATCGAGGCTCACGCCACGTCCACCTCCCTCGGCGACCCCACTGAGGTCTCCGCCATCGCGGCCGTCTATGGCGACGGTCGTCCTTCAGACGCACCCGCCTTCGTGGGCTCCATCAAGCCTAACGTCGGCCACCTAGAGGCGGCCGCCGGCGCGATCAGCCTGGTCAAGGCCGTCATGGCTGTGAACAAGGGCGAGATCCCGCCCCAGGCCCGGTTGAACAAGCTCAACACCCGCGTCGACTGGGACAAGTCCGGCTTGCAGGTGGTGCGGGAGCGGACGGAGTGGAGGGAGCCGGATGGACCTCGTCGCGCCGCCGTCTGCTCGTACGGATATGGTGGTACCGTCTCACACGCCATCATCGAGCAGTCGCCGGTGCCTGCCCCTGTCGAACAGCATGAAGACGACGACCATGCTACGCTGTTGGTCCTCTCCGCCCCGCAGGAGAAGCGTCTGCCGATCCAAGCAGCCGCGCAGGCCGAGTGGATCTCCACGGCCGGCGAATCCGAAAGCCTCAAGGCCATCGCCGCCACCCTTGCTCAGCGGCGCGCCCAGCATGACTTCCGCGTGGCGGTCGTCGCTACCAACCACGCCGAAGCCGCCGAAGCCCTCGACGCCTTCGCCAAGGGCACCACGAGTGAGTGGGTGGCCCAAGGCCGCGTCTTCGAGTCCGGCCCCAGCCGCGAGCCCGTGTGGATCTTCTCCGGCCACGGCGCCCAGTGGACGGACATGGGCAAGGAACTGCTGCAGAACCCGATTTTCCACCATACCGTTGCTCCGCTCGACGAGATCGTCGTCCGCGAGCTGGGGTACTCGGCCATTGAGTGCTTGACAACGGGCGAGTTTGAGGACTCGGATAAGGTCCAGGTACTGACCTACGTTGTCCAGGTGGGCCTGGCGACGCTTCTCAAGTCCTATGGCGTCCACCCGCATGCGGTGATCGGACATTCTGTCGGGGAGATCGCGGCGTCTGTCGTTGCGGGCTGTTTGACCCCGGAGGAGGGCGCGCTGATTGTAACGAGACGTGCCCGTCTGTACGCCCAGGTCAAGGGCCTCGGCGGAATGGCGTTGGTGAATCTGCCGTACGAACAAGTCTCGTCGGAGTTGGGCGATCGGAAGGATCTCGTGGCCGCCATTAGCTCTTCGCCCTCCTCGTGCGTCGTCAGCGGTGCCGTTGCGCCGCTGGCCGAGTACATCGCCAGCCTGAAAGAGCGCGGCGTCCGCTCGTTCCGCGTCAACACCGACATCGCCTTCCATAGCCCCATGCTGGAGCAGCTGTCCGAGCCGTTGAGAGAGGCGTTGGCCGGAGCGCTTCACCCCCAGCCGCCATCCACGAAGCTGTACTCGACTTCCTTGACGGACGCTCGAGATCAATCCCCTAGGGACGTCGACTACTGGGTCAACAACATGGTCCGTCCGGTCTGGCTGACGTCCGCCGTCGACGCCGCCGTCCAGGATGGCCACCGCATCTTCCTTGAGGTCTCCACCCATCCCATCGTCTCCCACTCCGTCAACGAGACGCTGCTGGAGAGGGACCTGAAGGAGTGCGCCACCATCTCGACCATGCGGAAGAACAAGCCGACGGAGAAGAGCATCCTGCACGCAATCGCCCAGCTCCACGTCAAGGGCGCCCCCGTTCAGTTCGCTGCCCTCTTCGGCCGCCGCTGGTGCAGCGATGTCCCTGGGTTCCGCTGGAGCAAGAAGCCGTTCTGGAAGGAAGTCTCCTCTGGCTCGGGGGCTGCGGAGACTGTCCATGATCCGGATAGCCACACGATGATCGGCCAGCGCACTGTCGTTGCTGGCACCGACACGGTCATCTATACCACGAGGCTGGAGGAGAGTAACAAGCCCTTCCCGCGCCCTCATGAGCTGCATGGCACCAATATCATCCCCGCTGCTGTATATGTGAACACGTTGCTCCATGCGACCGGCGCTACCGCTCTTACAGATATGAAGCTGCGAGTTCCGTTAGCGGTACGTTATCTAGCCTTGTTTTCCTCCACACTCCGAGCGATATAGATCCACTAGACTGACTGTTCATTTCTCCCACCAGGTCACCGACGACCCTCGCAACGTCCAGATCGTCATCGACGGCGACAGCGTCAAGGTCGCCTCCCGTCTCCGCTCCGCCGACGACAACTCCTGGGTGACCCACAGCACCGCTCGCTGGACTGCGGAGCCCCTCGCGCTGGAGAAGAGCAGCAAGCCCGTTGATATCGCCGCCGTCAAGCAGCGTATCGGCACCGTTCTGCCTAACAGCTTTTCCATCGACTACCTGACCAAAGTCGGCGTCGCCGGCATCGCGTTCCCCTGGGCCGTCGTCGAGCACTACGGTAATGGCAAAGAGATGATCGCCCGCGTGGACAACGACCCGGATCATGAGACTGTCACGTGGGATCCCCGGTCTTGGGCTGCAACGTTGGACTCGGCTTCTTCGGTGGGCGCCACGGTCTTCTCCGACGATGGGAAACTGCGGATCGTCTCGCAGATTGATAAGGTGTTGATCTTTACCAAGGAGCCTCCTCCGAAGACGCACTACTTGTATGTGACAGAGACCGACGCAGCTGATGACGCTCAGAGTCGCTCGGCGGACGTGTCGGTCCTCAACGACCAGGGCGAGCTCCTGGCAAAGCTGGAGGGTCTCCGACTCACCGAGGTCGATGCCAGCCCCCGGGTTGGCGGCGGGATGGATGGTTTGGTCCACCAGATGGCGTGGGTTCCGGCGCGTCTGGCCGAGAAGCCTCTGCCGGTCAAGCAAGCTGTGCTCATCTCGGACGACGAGGAGATCCTTGGACGGTACACAGCGGATTTGCAGAAGCACGTGCCTAAGATCATACAAATACGCGCCGCCGCGGACCTCACGCAGGAAGACGTTTCCGCTCTCCTGCGGGAGAAGGACTCCGCCGTGATCTACTGCCCCGGCCGAATCCGGCACGCCGACGACATCGCACGGGGGGCCCAGACGTTCATCTGGGAAGTCGCCACGGCGATGAAGTTCATCGTCCAGCAGCGTCTCCCCGCCCGCTTCTTCGTGGTAACCGACCGCGTCTACGCCGCCGACTCGCCCACCGCGCTCGCCCAGGGCGCCCTCAACGGCCTCGCCCGCGTCGTCGCCCTCGAGCACTCCGACGTCTGGGGCGGCCTGATCGACAACGAGGGCCCGCATTTCCCCGTCCTGCCGTTCAAGTACGTCCACGGCCAGGACGTGATCCGCTTCGTGGACGGCGTGCCGCGCATCGCCCGCTTCCGGCCCTTCACCAATGACCAGCGTCTCCCGCCGTCGAGCACGAAGACGTTGCTGCCCCGGCCCGAGGGCACCTACCTCATCTCCGGTGGCCTGGGCGCCCTGGGCCTCGCGACGTGTGACTTTCTCGTCGAGAAGGGCGCGCGCCGCATCGTCATCGTCTCCCGCCGCGCGCTGCCGCCCCGGAGCCAGTGGTCAACTGCGTCCGACCAGTTTGCTCCCATCCTCCGCCGGATCCAGGCGTTGGAGAACCTCGGCGCCACCATCCACGTCATCCCGCTGGACATCGGGACCGAAGACGCCCACGAGCAGCTACTATCCGCTCTCGACCGCCTTTCCCTGCCCCCTATCCTCGGCGTGATCCACGCCAGCGGCGTGCTGGAAGACAGCCTCCTGGTCGAAACCACAGCCGCCTCCTTCGCGCGAGTCCTCGCGCCCAAGATCTCCGGCGCCCTGGCCCTGCACCGCGCCTTCCCCCCCGGCACCCTCGACTTCTTCATCCTCTACTCCTCCATCGGCCAGCTGGTGGGTACATCCGGCCAGTCCTCCTACGGCTCCGGCAACGCCTTCCTCGATGCGCTCGCCGCCTACCGCCGTCGTGCCGGCGATAATGCGATCGCGTTCCAGTGGACTGCCTGGCGCGGCTTGGGTATGGGCACCTCGGCTTTCCTCGCCCTGGAGCTGCAGAGCAAGGGGATCACGGATATTACCCCCGACGAGGGCTTCCGCGCCTGGGAACACCTTTCCCGCTATGACGTCGATCAGGCCGTTGTCACACGTTGCCGACTCCTCGACCACGATGAGCCGGTGCCCTGTCCGCTGCTCGAGGAAGTTGCAATCCGCCGCCCTCGCGCGCAGGACTCCTCCTCCTGCTCCTCCGCTGCAGAACTCGCAGCAGATGCCGACGACGACGCCCGTCCAACCAACCCCGCCGACCTGAAGCCTTGGCTCGACCACCGCATCCGCGCGTGCCTTGCTGATATCCTTAAGATTGCGGATATTGATGAGATCGATCCCCGTGTCGCGCTCGCGGATATTGGTGTTGATAGCGTGATGACGATCGTTCTGCGACAGAAACTGCAGGCGGTGTTGAAGGTGAAGGTGCCGCAGACGTTGACGTGGAATCATCCCACGGTGGCGGCGATGGTGGAGTGGTTTGCGGGGCAGTTTTTGGAGGGGTAGGAGGGGAGTGGGAGCGAAGAGGGGGCATTTGGGGATACGGATGGTTGCTTATGTTGAGTTTGTTAGATGACTTGTTCTTACAGATCTCATTGTATAAACGTTGGGTTGGACTTTATTTCTAGAGTAGAATCTAGATTGAATGAAAGATGAGATACTTCTAGACAGCGATTCGCTCTGCAACACGACGTACAAGGGTTTGGAGTGCTCTATCTTTATATATTTATGAGATTCAAGCTTATGGACTGAGGAACAACCCTTCCGCGCCTGTGGGTTTTTAGTAAAGCACAGAGCCACCCTTATACCAACAACACGAAGGCTATCCTCCTAGGGGAAAGGTGGGACCTATGTAAGCACCGCTATTGCACGAACGCGGTCGTATTTATTTGGAAATCATTAATTACTTCAGAAAACCAGACTTCCTATTCCCCTCCCGATTCACCTTCAGACAAATACGCTTCTTCTCTCACTTACTCCCAACCTCCTTCTTCGTATAGTCCTCTCGGGGAGGGATCTGCACCAGCCCATTTCGCTCCTTCGTCCGCCACTGGATCGACCGACAGACGGCGTACAAGAACTTAATCGTCGGCATCGGCACCCCGTGCTTAGTCCCCTCCCGCAGCGGCTCGCCCAGGATATTCTCCACCTCGAAGTACCGCCCCTGCGATGGTCAGCGTGTGAGCGGGGATTTATCTTATCTGCCTGGACACAGGCCAGAGGACGGAGTGAGATGGGATGAAGGAGATGAACATACCTTCCGCACATCAACCTGCATACTCGGCGGATTATACATGGTAATAGGATCCATATTGATCATCAAGTCCACCAACTCAGCAGAGAGATCATGCCCCAGCGCCTTCGCCGCCGCCCTTATCTCCTCCATCGCCGGGCGCACCAGATCCTCCACCGTGCCGGGCGCTAACCGCACCCGTCCCGTATCCAAATCCGTCACCGCGCACACCGGATTCAAACACGCATTATACAGCAGCTTCCGCCACCTTGTCCAGGGTACATTGGTCGTGACGTCGCACCGCGCCCGGCCCGCGGCCGCGTACGCCCGCACGAACGCCCGCGCCGCCGCCTCCTCGGCGCCGGGGTCCAGCGCCGCCTGGTGGTGCACGCCCACGGTCAGCCGGTCGCTGTCTTCGTGCACGATGTGTCCGTGCGCCACCTCGTGTGAGCCGCAGAAGCTGATGCCGGAGAGGATGGGGTTGGTGGGGAAGGCGGCGGCGATGGGCGGCTCGATGTTCAGCCCGTTTTGTATGAGGACGATCACGCTGTGCCCCGGGGTTACGGCGGGCGCGATCAGCTCTGCCAGCGTGGGAGGCACGTCGGGGATGTTTTTGGTGGTGCAGATGATGTAGTCGTAGGGTCCTTCGTTGCTGGTGGATACGTTGGGGATGGAGTTGAGGACTGTTTGGCTGCGGTTAATTTGTTTTGTTTGAGCCTAGCAAATAGTGAATTAGATATACCTCTGTCCGGACGGAAGGACTCGATCTCGCCCCAGTCCACCGACTCGATCTCGTATCCATTCTTCCGCACCGCTTCGTAGTTTGACCGCAGCACGCATGTGACTGACGCTTGCCCGCCCTCCTGCAGGTTCAGGGCGGAAATGGCACCGATGCCTCCACCGCCGACGACAAGGACATTGGATTTCGTGACGGCCATGGTCTTTGTCTTTCACGCGATAGAAGAGTGGTGATCCGGTTTGAGTGGGAGGAGGAGAGGTGCGATCAGGGGAGAGGATAGAGAGAAAAACAGTGAGTCGGTGATAGAAGGAACAAGGAAGTGAACGTTCACGCTCTCTCTTGAAGTGTGAAAGTAAGAATCCGATGCAGCAACAGCTATTAAGTGATTATCCCCGGCGATATGGGTGTGAACAGAGGATGCATGTGCCTATCGCCGCCTATCAGCTCGCCGGGGAAACCTTCCGCTTACGAGCGACTCCACTCACGCCCCGCACCAACTGCTTCCGCCTTCCGCCTTTATCACTCCCCCACTCCCTCCCCGTTCGAACCCCCGGAATGGCTCTCCTCGTCTTGCTCTCTTCCGACATCTTCATTTCCTCCTCCACCTCCACCTCCGCTTCCCCATCAGTGCGCCGCCCGGATGAGATGAGATGAGCGCGACGCGCAGCCGATCGCTCAACGGCTGCGACACCTGCCGCGCTCGTCACATCAAATGCGACGAGCGCCGCCCGACCTGTCTGGTCTGCCAGCGTTTCGGACTCGTCTGCCAGGGCTATCAGACCCAGCTGCTGTTCATCCATGCCGGTGACGCGGATGAGGAGCCGGACGAGGAAGCCCCGGGCCCGACGCGCTACCGGCGGCCCCTCTTTACGGGTGAGCCCTGTTGCCCCTCCCCCACTTTTGACCTAACCCTAACCCTAACCCCGCCAACACCCTGCCCGCACAGTGCTGATGTGAACCAGAGGAGGAGCGCCGTCGGATAAGCAATGATTTGCAAGCCGCCATGGGAGGAACCGCCGCCTCTCGGGGTCTCTCCCGGGTCCTCTCACAGTTGGACGAAGAGTCACAGAACCTCGAGGGCGGCAAGGGGCGGGATGCTGCTGACATCGTTCGCGGGCCCTTTGCTGTCTTTCGAATCGACCAGCCTACCCCAACTGCTCCAAATCCAATGCCCTCACAGAACGTGAGCGTTTCAAGTCCTGCTCCTCCACCAGCAGTTGAGGCTCGCCATGATGCATTGCCCCTGCCGATGCCGGTGGGAGAAGACCATAGCCCTGGAGACCCTTTGTTGAACATGGCGCTCAGCGAGGATATCTCGCTCGATCTATTCGCCCTGCTGGACCAGGACTTTACCATGTTTGGCGATCCCGATCTCCGTGGAATGAGTGAAGATTTCTCTGCCAATATCCCTCCTGCTTTGCCAACGCCTTGTACGACCGACACCTCCAATGAACCCGAACAGTACCAGGCGGCCTCCCACCTCATGCAACTCTCCCATCCGCTCTCCATCCCACCTACTCCCTCGCCCGAAGCCATTGTGCCCGAGGACGCCGGCTTCCTGCTCCTGCACTACAAGAACAACGTCATCAAGCTCCTCTCGCCGCTCAAGTATCACCGCAAAACGCCCTGGAACATCTTGCAGCTTCCCTGCGCCATGAACACCTTGGCCGAGTTAACCATGGGCTATCATCCCAACCACGCCAAGACTGCGCTGTTCTATGCTTTGCTCGCCATCAGCGCGTTCAATCTGACCAACGTCCCCTCGCCGGAGAGTCGCAGTCCGCACTGGCGAGACGTCGGGGAGTCGTACCGCCGGCGCGCGCATGACTGTCTTAAGCTGGCGTTGAAGTATGGATTGGCTGAGCCGAAGGGGGCGAAGTATAAGGAGATCCTCATGGCCATGCTGTCCATGGTGACGTTATCGGTGCGCATTGCCTCCCTGTTCCTTCACATCCCCCCACCGTTGTTGACCGGATGACTCCAGGCTTTCCGAGGGGACACAACGAACACAAGATCATACCTGCTCGACGCCGAACGCCTGATCCGGCTCAAAGGGCTCCCGAAACCGAAGAAATCGCGTAAGCTACGGTTGCTGCACCACTGCTACAGCTACCTCCGCATCATCTTCGAAAGCACCAACGTCTGCTCAAGCCCGCCGGCGGGTCCTCCCGGCGTGGCCGTCACTCCCTCTGTAGGCGGCGATGGTGACAGCGACACAACCCCGTTCCAGCCCACGCCTGGCTTCCGCATCCACGACTGGACCGTCCGTCTGGACCAGCGCATGGCGGAAGCCAAAAACACCGACGTCGGCCAGAACGATGTGCACCTCGAGATCCCAGGGCAGTGGGACCGCACGCTGTACCCGGACATCTACGGCGTCCCCGAATCCTTCCTCTCCCTGCTCTCCCAAACCGCGCGGCTGGGTAACGAACGCGATATCCTCCATCAGCAGCAGCAGCAGCAGCAGGACGGCCACCACCCCTCGACCTCCACCTCCTCAGCATCCTACCCCCACCTCCTCACCTACGCCAAAGCCGTCGAAAAGGAAATCTGCCGCTGGTCCCCCTCCGCCCGCAGCAGCTACCCTTCCGGCGGCGACCCGCTCGTCCCGCCCCCCCTCCTCGCCGCCAACCGCCGCGTCCTCGACCACCTCGTCCGCGCCATGCATCAGGCCCTGCTCATCTACTTCTACCGCCGCGTCCACGACGTGCATCCGTGCATCCTGCAACCTTACGTTCGCGCCGTGATGCGGCACCTCAGCGCGGTGGAGGAGGAGGATGCGGCCACGGCTGCAACTGCGGAGGCTAGGGAGGGCGGGTATACGGTGGGGATTGTGTGGCCTGGCTTTGTGGCGGCGTGTGAGGCGTTGGATAAGGAGGTGCAGGGCTGGTTTGTGGGGTGGTTTGAGCGCTCGGCGCGTTGGAGTGGGTTGCCGACGTTTGAGGCGGCGAGGGTGGTCACGGAGATGGTGTGGAGGCGGAGAGAGGAGAGTGCGGATGAGGGGGTTACGTGGATGGATGTTGTGAGGGAGAGAGGGGTGACTTTGCTTTGCACGTAGGACTTTCAGGTCTGATACAAAATGATGATTTGAGATAGAGAAGTATGCTATCGATTTGTGATATATTTTCTTCGTCCCGCCGCTATCGTAGCTGGACGTGATAGAATTTACCGGAGGAAGTCACCCCCAGAGACAGCTTTCTCGTACTCATAGTCGGGCTGGAACTCACAGTACAACGTTTCCTGGGATAAGTGTCAGCAAAAGATTCCCACTCGGTCAAGTAAGCCAGTTCACACATACCGGATCACTCGTCATCCGAAACGTAAACGCCGCGGCCTCCTCCTCCACCAGCACCTTCGGCAGCCCCCCCGCCGCCGCCGCCGCCTCCACCTGCAACTGAATCTCACAGCTTCGCTCCGCCAACGTAAACAGATACGCCGCCTCATCCACCGTCCCACCCACGGTCAGCAATCCATGATTCCGCAAAATCAACAGCTTCCCCTTTTCCCCCAACGCATCCCCCAACCGCTCCCCTTCCTCCGCCCGCAACACGACTCCGCCGAAGTCCCGGTATACCCCCTGCGCGCGGCCGTGGAAGATACATGCATCCTGGTTCAGCATCTCGAGTGGCCGCGCGAAGGCGGACCAGGCCTTTCCGGCTGCGGAGTGTGCGTGGCAGGCGGCGTGCACGTGCGGGTACCGCTGGTGGATGACGCTGTGGATGAGGAAGCCGGCGGCGTTGGCGGGGCGGGTGAGGTTCCCGCCTACGGCTTCCCCGGAGTGGTTGAGCAGGATTAGGTCGGAGACTTTTATGAGGCCGAAGTGGAGGCCGAGGCTGAGGGGGGATGGTTAGCGTTTTTCTTTTTCTTGATGCTGAGGCTCTTTCATGCTCGCTTGTCGTGCGGGATGGTATGAGGGACGGCTACTCACGGGTTCGTCCAGAAACAATCTGGATGCTCCGGGTCACGGAGCGAGATGTGCCCGCTCATGCCTTCGGTGTAGCCTTTGCGGGCGAACACCCGGAAGGCGCCCGCCATGTGCTCCAGCATCCATCGTCGCTTCTTGTCGATGTCGGTGAAGCTGGGGATGCCGGGGAGCGTGACACCTTGGGAGATGGCCTCGATAGCGGACTTTTCTGTCGATGGTTTCAAGGTGACGGTGCCTTTGTTCTCTTCTTCGTGCCTGGTGTCGGCTGCGTTTGCGACGGTGGTTGTGACTGCTGAAGGTGCCATTGTGGATGGAAATGAGCTGGTTGATCACAGGGGCGAGGAGAAATCTAAGATATGGTAGTGATTGTACTTTGTACAGGACAAACGATGCGTCCTTGATCAGACTGGATATGGATCGCCGTTTTGCGGGGGTTGGAGCTTCACTACTGTACGGGATGGTGCGGCAGCTGATAAAGCGGCCTTGCGGGGCGGAACGGATGACGCATCCGGTACGCTACATTGCCCGCCTACATTTACCGGAAACGTTCGAGTGATCTAAGGGTCTCTTCGCACAAGGAAGGTGACCCCGTTCATCCGACCAATAGCATACCGGGATTGATAAGCGGGGTTGCATCCCAACTCGCAAGGCTGCGGAAAGCGTGCGCGACACAGAGTATCTTTGCTCCTCAATCACATCACACCCCGAATTCTTTGGTGAGATATTGCGCTTTCCAAGTAGTTACAGTCGAACAACCTGAGATGGCTGGAAAGCGGAGGGGTTTCAGCACAAATTCAGACGCTGGACTTTGGTGAAGCAGCCAATGCCAGGACTGGAGCGGGACTCGTATCACTTTTATTCAATTCCTCCTTTGCAATTACATTGCCTGTTCCGAATTATTTAAATGCTGATGGCCTGAGGAGGCGTTGGCCTGTCACCGCCACAAGTGAATTCCTCTTGCTGGCGGGGAGCGAGGAGAAGATGAAGGAAGCACACTTCGAATGTTGAAATTGGGATTCTCAGCAATTTAAAGAAATGATCATTCTGATAACCATCAAAGCGGTGCTATATAAACTTGTGAATCGACGTCAGGAGACTAAAGAACCTTCAGACCAGACCTCTACGGATCCAAATCCACCAAATTATCCGGATCATACGTCCCATTAATCACATGCATCGGCGCCACAAAGTCCACAAACCCGAGATTCGGACTGCTGATATTGTACCCGGCCCTGACCTGCTCCTTCTCGCTCCACGTCCTCACCTGCTCCGTCGGGAACTCGAGGTAGACGTTCTCCTCCGCCCGGTGCGTGCCCCGGCAGAAGAAGAAGCCGTGCACCGGCCGGTTCTGGTCGATGGTTTGGTTTGCCCCGCCGCCGTGGTAGGTCGAGCCGAGGAACATGAGCGCTTCCCCGGGAACCATGGTGGCTCGCAGGGCTTCGGAACGCTGGGGGGCCCGCTCGTCGCCCCAGAGGTGGGAGCCGGGGATTACCTTTGGGAGAGAAGGTCAGTAGAGAGGTGGGAAAGGGTCAAGGTGGACGCACATAAGTCGCTCCGTTCTCCGGAGTAGACTCAACGCCGGGAATAAGCAAACTGATGCTGACGTCGGCACCCCTCTCGTATCCCGTCTTGGTCATGTCCTTGTGGTCGACGTGGTGGACCTTGTCGTCCCGGTGGAGGCGCTGGGCGGCGGCCCCGGGGCGGACGTCTATGGTGTTGGCGGTCGAAAGGATAGGCAGGGTGGTATGGAAGGTAGGCACATCGTCGTAGAAAATCCGGGTGGTCTTAGCAAGGAAGTGATTCAGGATCTTGAAGAGCTGGTCGTCGCAGAGCCATTCCTTGCGGGCGGTATCGCTGCGTCCGATCAGGCGAGTGCAGCGGCGCGTCTCGGGAGGGAAGAGCTTGCCCTGTGCGATGTATCAGAGAGTATGTTCGCCACTGTAGGTATTGTTGCCGCGAAAAGCTGTTCACCTTCCATGGTTTGTCTTTGTCAACGTAGGGCTTGGTCTCGCGGTTCACTTGGTCGACAATATCTGGCGTCGTGAAGTCACTCAGGATGACGGCGCCATCCCGCTCGAGAGTAGAGACGATCTTGTCAAAGCTGGTGATTGGGACTCTGCGGAGTTCGGGGATGGCGGACGGCATGATGTGAAGGTACGAGTGCTTAGTTTTTCTGGCTTTGCTGCGTTCTGTCTGAACTCTCTACGGATATATGAACTTCACTCGCGCCGGGTATTCACGGCTGTGTGATGCATGTCAGACTTCAGTACACCGGTAGGATGTATCATGTTGCCGGCAAGTTTGAATCCTATCCCTATCGCCCTATCAGTGGATCAGCGGAGACAGTTGGGGACGGAGGTGGGGAAGCGGGGGGATAAAGGCGGGCAAGTCATCCCGGACGGCCCTGCCCCGCACCTTATCGATCAGCGCCGTCGATTCAAGTAGGCCGAGGCGAGCCATTCCTCCCTTCGGGCCACCATGCATTCACAGTTTCACACTGCAGTAGCCAACAACACCCTGCCGGTACGTAAGCACCGAGCTCGGACTGGATCAACCAACCACATAACGATCCACAACCGCACGCTGAAAGTCTGTCTACCCTCAGCAACTTCTTTCCTCCAAGACAGCCTGGGACTGGAACTGCCACACCTCAGCCAGATCCTCACTCACCATGCCCAGCCACCTCAAGGTCGTCGACCTTCCCGACACCGCTCAGGCTTACTATGCCCCCGCGACCATCTCCACCGCCAGCAGCACGTTACAAGTTTCCGGTCAGCCAGGCACGCTGCAGGGCACGTTTCCCAACTCCTACGAATCCCAAATCCACCTCGCTCTTCTCAACCTGCGCAAGATTCTGGCCACCGCGGGCGCCAACGTGTCCGACATCACCAAGCTCACCCTCTACATCGTGAACTATGACCCCAACAACAGGATCCATGCGAGGTACATCCAAAAAATGTTTGGATCCCACCGAGCGGCCATGACGCTGGTGCCTGTTTCGCAGCTCGCTGTCCCGGGTTGGCTGTTTGAGATCGATGCCGTGGTGGCGCTAAACCCGATGGTCCCGTCTGTACCACCGCCTGCGCGAGCACTTACCGCCATCAACACCACCGATGTCCTCATCGTGGGCGCAGGCCTGAGTGGCCTCATGGCAGCGCGCCAGATTGTGCGCGTGAAGAAGTCTTGCGTCGTCTTGGAAGCTCGTGACCGCGTGGGAGGGAAAACCTGGAGTCGACCGACCACGAGTGGAGCGTGTATTGTCGACCTCGGTGCTGCCTGGATCAATGACAGCAATCAAAGTCGCATGGCTGCGCTGGCCAAGGAGTTCAATGTGGAGGTGATCGAGCAGAATATCACGGGCAACGTGAGCTTCCAAGGCTTCGAAGGTGGTTACACCCCCTTCGCCTATGGTGATCTCCCCAAGGTGAGTGCCCTGGTGAAACTCTCTTCCTTCATACGTGGTACTGATCGATCGAACAGCTCGACGAACCCATTCGCAAACACCTGGCAGAAATCCGCGACATGGTCGAGGCTGACTGCCAGAAGGTCGACACATTCAGCCCCCAGGATCCCTCTCTCGACTCCCTCACCTTCGAAGCCTACCTCCGCCAGAACGGCGCCAACGACATCGCCATCGCCACCGCGGCCATCTGGACGCGCGCCATGCTCGGCCAAGAACCAACCGATATCTCCTCGCTCTACTTCCTCAACTACTGCAAGTCCGGCGGGGGCCTGCTGCAGATGCGCTCCGACGGGAAGCACGGCGGGCAATACCTCCGCTGCCGCCACGGCACGCAGTTCTTCGCCAAGGGCCTCGCCGCCACCCTCCCCGACCACACCATCCGCCTCTCCACGCCCGTGCAAGCCATCTTCCAGCTCCCCGACAACGGCGGCGTGCAAGTCTCCACACCCCACGGCACCTACCGCGCCCGCAAACTCATCCTCTCGGTCCCGACCCCCGTCTTGAAAACCCTCACCTTCTCCCCGCCCCTGCCACCGGCCAAAAAGCTCCTCACCGACTCCTACACGTTCGGCTACTACACCAAGGTCATGGCCGTCTTCTCCTCCCCCTTCTGGGTCGAACGCGGCTACTGTGGTCTCGCCCAGTCCTTCGCCGGCCCGGCCTCCGTCATCCGCGACACCTCCTCCCCCGCCGACGGCAAGTTCGTCCTCACCAGCTTCTTGGCCGGTGAGCCCGGGAAGGCCTGGTCCCTCCTGCCGCCCGAGACCCGCCAGGAGGCTGTGCTCGACCAGATTGCGCAGGCTTTCGCCAACGGCCAGCGCAGCGTGGTTGATGCCGTATTTGAAGAGATGCTGCTGCATCAGTGGAGCGAGGAGCAGTATGCTGGCTGGGGGTGTCCGTGTACGAGTTTGCCGCCTGGGGTTCTAAGCACGGTCGGGAAGGCGTTGAGGGAGCCAGTGGGTGATGTTCACTTCGTCGGGACGGAGACTGGGGGAGAGTGGAAGGGGTACATGGAGGGCGCGGTGAGAAGTGGCGAGCGGGGCGCTGGAGAGGTATTAGAGAAGTTAAGCTTAGTTCCTTCTGCGAAGTTATAATATACTAGAGGTGAATTATTAGAGATTCTACTTATAGAGCTATACTTACTCTTTTTTAATATTTACTTTCCAGTCCTTATTATTAATATAGCTTTTTTTAATATATTAAGTATATAGCCTATCCTAACCCTAACCCTAACCCTAATTCGCACCCTTCCTAACTAATTTTTAATTTAACTTCTATATTATCTAATTCTCTGTACTTCTTTTTATATATATACTACCTCTCTTATACCGCCCTTATATAAGGCTTAGGGAGCCTTAGGACTAGATAGAGCGTAGATACCTTAGGGTTAATACTAAAGGTATACAAGTAAGCTATAAGCGAGTATAGTATATATAAGTATATTAGAGGAAGC
>JADQAV010000021.1:0-130159 GCA_019775845.1 Myrmaecium sp. VS I D KN 1 | reverse complement strand
GGTGGAGAGGATGGCTTATCGGCTTGAGGTTGAGGGGAGGGTTGGGAGAGTTGGGCGGGGGGTTGGGAGGGGGGTTTTTGATGGGGGGGATGGGGGGGAGGGGGTTTATGGGGGTTATGTGGGGGGTAAGGGGCACGGGGGGGAGGGGTTGAGGAGGTGGTTTGGTGGGGTGGGTGGAGAGGGAAGGGAGGGGCGAGGGGGTGAAGTGAGATGAAGGGATGGAATGGAAGGAAGGGAAGTATAGAGAGCTGTCGGCCGGCCTGCTCTATCCCACGGTCCAGGTCAGGATCGGGGTCAGGATGAGGGCTACAAAACAGGATTGTAAACGGGATCATAATGTACCGAATCCACGAATAAAAAAATGAACGCATATACCCTCGCCTTCCCTCGCCTTTCCTCGCCTTCCCTCGCCTTCCCTCGCCTTCCCTCCTCCCCCAGTGAAAAATGGAATGAAGAAAAGGTTAGGTGTGGGACTGAACAGAAGAACGAAGGCACGAAGGCACGGAAGAAAAGGGAGAAAAAAAAAGGAAGAAAACGAGGAGCTCTCCACCTTACCTGCTCAGACTGTCGGGGCCTCGCTCATCTCCCTTTCTACGGTCTAGGTCCGGATGAGAATCCGAATGAGCACTAAGTACCTGAGTATGAACAGGTTTGTAATGTACTAGTACCGAATGGATGTGAGAATTGATGGTCGGAAGCATGACTGGATGGAGGAAGCGTGAGTGGATGGAACATGAGAGATCAAACGGAGAAGGAAAGCGATTCACGAGCAAGCAGAGGAGGAAGGAAACAGTTGTGGAGCATGTATGTATATTGTTCTGTATGCTTCATCTGCAAAATCCTGATGCTTGCAAACTCCGGTGCATTAAGTATGTGTGCTATCAGTTGGCATGATCCCGCCTGAGTTGAGCTATCATCCTGAGCTATAATCCTAAGCCATCATCCTGTATCCCGTGTTCTGCGTCCTGTGTTCCGTATCCGATGTCCTGTGCCCGTATGCCCTGTGTCCAATGAAGTTCTGTATCGAATAGCAAAGAAGGAAGGAGGGAAGGAAGTGAGGGAGGCAGAAGCACTCGAGCATGTCCACTCCTTCCCTTTTTGTTCCCTTCCTCCGCTGGATAGAATCAGGCAGCACTCCGAACCCCCACGTTCCCAGCAGAATCGGAGCCAAAAAAAGAAAACCAGAAAAAGCAAAAGGGGAAAGGGAAAAGGAAAACAAAAGAGCAACGTCAAACTCCGTCCTTCCGGCACCATTCCTTTCATCAGTTCATCCGGTTCCAAGCCTCAGCACCATAGAAGAAGAAAGGAAAAAGAAGGAGGAAAAGAAAGAAAGCAAGCAAGCACTCCGCAGTAGGGTATGACCCAATCCTTCGGATCCGGATCCGAATTCGAAGCCAGATTCCAAGTTCATCAAGCCGTCGGGGGAAGTAAAAAGCAAGGGGGAAAAAGGTGCAAAAGGAAAAGGCAAGAGAGCACGGAAGGAAAGGATCCAGCATATGCCACATCTCTCGCCCGGGATCATCCATCCATCCATCCGTTCATCTCCAATGAATCCATCCATCCATCCGCTTGCTGAATGTTCTTTCCCACGCAAAAGAACTCCTCGCTCATAGTAAGCCCACTTGTCCACCCAGACGAAAGCAGTCGAGCAAAAGCCTCTTCAAAGTCCGTCATCCACACACGAACCATCGGCCCATCAACGTCCTCCCCTACTTCGGCGTCCCACCCCCACTCCGCCCTCCCCGACTACGACTGCGACTGCGACTGCGACTGCGACTCCGACTCCGAGTCCGACTACGCCCCCGACTCTCCCCCCTCCTCACCACCCCCTTCCCACCATTCCCCTCCTCCGCCGCGGCCCCCTCCGCCCTCCTCGACGCCCTCGCCTTCTCCCCCCCGCTCAGACGACGACGACGACTGTACGTCCGCGACGGCGGGAGGCCGGTCGCGATCGCGTCTTCCAGCTGCTCGCCCGACAGCTCGCGGTGGTGGGGCAGCGGCTGCGGCATCGCGGGCGGGCGGTCGCGGGCGTCGCGGGCGTCGCGGGTCGAGTTGGCGCGCGACCGCTGCCGCGACACCGGCTCGGAGATGCTGACTTGGCGGTGGTGGAAGGGTGGGGGGCTGGGGTAGCGGGCGGGGTTCGTGGAGCTGAAGCGCTGCTGGGGAGGTGGAGGTGGAGGAGGTGGTTGGGTGCGAGAGGCGGCGAGCGCGGTGGCGATTTGGGTCGCCGTGGGAGGATCGTGGAGTTGCTGGCCGAAGGGAGTGGCGGGGATGGTGACGGGAGTGTATGTCGAGACTGATGGCCGTTGACGGGTTTCCGCGGGGCGTGCGGAACCGGTGTGCGGATTGAAGCCGGGGGAATACTGTGGAGTGGGGGGCATGGTGCGCTGGAAGGGTTTGAGCAATTAGTGTAGCAGTCGGAGTGGAGGAACGCCAGGATATAGTACCTGACGAGATGGAACTTGGCTATATGGCGCCGCGTAAGCCTGACTGTATGCACGCGGATGACCGGTCGCGTAGGCCGGGTCCGCGGTGGGTGGCGACGGAGGCTTCGAGTTGATCGGGCCGTGTTCAGCTGGATTGTACGGCTTCAAGGGGATGTAAGCAGCGTGAACACCTGGGGCCATTGGGACGGGTTCCTGCACCTGATGGGGGAACACCGTGGTATCTGACGGCGGTGGGAACTGAGCCGTCGCCGGGATAGGAGCCTCGAAGTCAGCGCCGTAGGTCGCGTTCATCGACTTTGCTCGCGGCCGAGGGTCGGGCCTCTCGTCTTCGTATCTGTCACGACTATCGCGTCGGTATGCCTTGCTGCTGCGCCGCTCATAACGGCTCGGGCGACGTTCTTCGGCGTCAGAGTAGTCGCGGTCGCGAGATGAAGAACGGTAGTAGCGAGACGGACGACGCGAGGGAGGACGTGAGGAACGGTAGCGGGCCCGGTCCGTCGAGCGATAACGGTCTTCGAAGCTCTCGTCGCGGTCTTTGGCGCTGCTACGACGACGGCCGCGGCCACGGTCATCGTCACCGTACTTGTAGCGCTCATAGTCGTTGTCACTGTAGTCGGCCGAGCCAACGCTGCGGGCTCTCCGCCTCGACTTATCCTTGTCCTTGCCTTTGGACTTGTTCTTCGTCTTCTTCTTGTCTTTCTCTTTAAAGTAGCCTCCCGGGATGGCTTCGAACCAACTGTCCGGGATCCTTTCGGCGCCGTAGGCCAACGCGGAGAGAAGGATGCCTTCCATGACGGTGGTTGAATGTGGGTGGAGGAGAGAACGAAAGAGAGGGAAGTAAGAATAGCGGGAGGGAAGAAATGTTGACGGAAGGAAAGGGTGTAGGTTGCGGATGAGGGAAGTACGGTGAGGAAGGTAGTGGAGTAGTAGCGGATATGTAGTTGGCAGGTTTTATCCAGGCGGGGACGTCGGTGTGTGGACTTGAGCGGTGTGCAGAGAGAGGAAGGGACGTAGTTGCAGCAGTGATGGTAGTTGCACGTGAGAAATGAAACTCGAAGTAGAAAGATTCAGTCGGTGGTCTCCAAGATATCAGTAGCGAGGTAAGGGTCAGATAAGGTATGTACTGGACTGGACGGGACTGGACTGTGAGGAAGGATAAGCGATGAGAAGAGAGAGAATGGTGGAGGAGGAAGGAGGAAGAAATAGAAGAAGACGAAGAAAAAGGTCAAGTGTGGTGATGATACAGAGGAAGCACATGACGGCAGTTCACGCGGGACGGTCAACACCATCCACTGGCACCACCATCATCTTCATCGCCATCATCATATGTGATCATCCTTACTATTAGTACATTACACAGACTGTGAACGGATCCCATTGGCGAACGGACTGCGATCTGACGCTTCAAGCATACTAGTAGAGGAAGAAGAAGAAGTGCGCCCAACCCAACGTGAAGACCGACCACGATCGATGACGTCGGGCCTCAACGGTTTGCTGATCTGCCGCAGGAGGAGGGGAGGGGTAGATCTGTGTGAGGCTACAAGGCTGCATGGGGTGCATGGGGTGCATGGGGGTGCATCCTAGCCGAGTGCATGCATGCTTGTATGGGCGGATTGTCTCTCCAGCGTGGTACGTACCTGACCAAGGTGATGATGGACTGGGTACCTGGGATTCACACCCGCACTAATGGTACTGTAGACATTCATGCACCCTGCTCGTCGGCGACGTAGCTATAATACTGCACCTGGCATGTATCTCTCCTAATGATGGTGATGCCATGATACCGGATTGTCTCGCAAGGGAGCCAAGAAGAAGAGACACCGAGCTTCAGCGCTGAGGTGGTTAAGAAGGGCCATAGGGTGAACGACTATGACGGCGATGAGAACGTGGAGGCGGAGGTGGAGATGGAACTAGGATGGAACCGGAAGCGGAGGTGGAGGAGGATCTGGCTACGGCGGATTGGCGGATTTGACCCACTCCCGCCGGCGGGACCCTGGCCGCTTTTCGGGCTGCTGCCCTGGTGATTTTTCCTCCGCCTCGGTCAGCCCTCCGATCCCGCCGACTGGTTCTGACCTCAATCACCTGGGCTCTATACATCTACTAACCCAGTACCTGCTATCACTCTTTTTCCGGCCGATACGCAGAAAAGATAGAAAGAAGTCCGTCGTAGGGCATCATCATCACCACCAAAGACCAGGAATTTCCCTGTCTATATCATACCCGTCCGCCTTCCGTTCTCTCGGCATACTCACCACCTCCTCCTCACGTGTCCTGAGTTGCGAGTGCGTGGCATCTCTAGAGCCAGAGCCCTACCCCAACGGCATTTCGTCATTGTGCTCCCCGTCGAACCGACCGGATTCACTGTCTCGGGTACTAGTGGTTGAGTTGAGGGAGTACAACCAGTCGAGTACGACTTCAACATCACCGCCACCATCGTTTTTTCCTCCTGTCAGAGTCTCTCTTTCTCTCACCGCATCCCGCGCTCAAGACCGTTGGCATCGGATTCTTCAATACGCATTGCATCTGCGGGGGACAAAGCCATCACCTGTTCCTCTTCCCGTTCCTTTCATTCCCCGCTGTTCTCTCCTCTCCTGAGCCAGTCACACTTTTTCCCTTACTCCGCCTGTCCGCCTTCTTGTGCTCCACCAGACTTGGCCGGCTGCCAACCCGTCGGTTCTGCGTGACACTTGCGCTTTGCACGTCATCTTCTTTCTTGGGGACATCGCGACGAATTGCCAAACCGTCAAAGCAACAAATCAGGCACCCGGCAAAGCAGGAGGAAAGAAACCGGACGAGGGCACTTCCAGAGTGACACGAAGATATGTCAGTTTCACCACCACCGGCGGCCTCCTCAGGCAGCAACAGCACCACGCCCATCGACGACCCCAAGCGCTTTCACCCCACCGACCTCACGGCCGCCCCGCCAACCTTCGCTCTCCCCACCGAGCAATGGCACGACGTGCTCTCCACCCCCTGCGCCTACCCTCCCCCCTACTTCCACAACGTCATGCTCAACCTCATCCGCAACCCCAACATCACCTCCTCCTACCTCTTCCGCGCCGAGATCTTCTACGACAGCGATACCGACCATACCGCCATCACCGACACCAGCACGCCCTCCTTCCCCTACAGCCAGCACATGAAACCCGAGTACCGACCGCTCCCCATCCAGATCCCCGCCCCGTACAAGTTCGACCGCGTCTTCGTCCGTCGCCTCATCCCGCGGAACCCGCAGCTCGACCAGCCGCTGGTGCAAACGTGCTACATCCTCTCCTCGTCGGAAGAAGCAGAAGACGGCGAGGTTAGCACCGAGCAAAACCTCGTCCTCTACCTCCCGCACGCCGCCACCCCCTCCGACATCCCGTGGTACCACCCCACCGTCCGCGGCCTCGGCATCCGACACCGCTGGCATCCCTCCACCAACCGCGGCGACATCACCATCCACTACCGCCTCTTCCCCGACCACACCCTCACCCTACCACCCCAACCAACGACCCCTCCACAGCCCTCCTCATCGGGCGACCAAGCCAAACCACGCGACCCCTCCTCGCCGCTCCGCCTCCACCGCACCGCCCTCGCTCTGCTCCGCATCATCCACAAGCACGGCCACGGCCAGCTCGCCGGCTACACCAAACGCGTCCACCACGACCGACTCCTCCCCCAAAAAGCCTTCCAAGACCGGTACACCGCCCTGAAAACCAAATACGCCAAATCCCTCATCGCCAACTGGCGCGAGGCCACCGACCCGGGCAAGCACGTCTTCGAAGACCTCGGCATCGCCGCCTTCCTGCTCGAGTGGTGGGGGTCGCGGTACTGGCGCCGGGGGGTCGAGGAAGACGAGCGCAACCCTGGGAACCGAACGGAGTGGACCGGCTTCGTCGACGTCGGCTGCGGCAACGGCCTCCTCGTCTCCCTGCTCATCGCCGAGGGCTGGCCCGGCTGGGGCTTCGACGCGCGCGCGCGCAAGAGCTGGGACGGCTTTCCCGCGCACGTGCGCGCCTGCCTGCGCGAAGGCGTGCTCGTCCCTCCCGTCTACCGATCCGCAATGGCGGAGCTCGCGCCACCACAACCGCATCAACAAGATGGCGGGTTCATCACCGCCCCCTTCCCCCCCGGCACCTTCCTCATCAGCAACCACGCCGACGAACTCACCCCCTGGACCCCGCTCCTCGCCTCCTTGACCCGCTGCCCCTTCCTCGCCATCCCCTGCTGCACCCATGATTTCACCGGCGCGCGGTGGCGCGTGCCGACGCATGTGGTGCGGCGCGCCCTCGAGGCCCAACGGGCCGAAGAGGGCGTGGAGGGCGGGGAGGAGCCGGGGCAGGGCGGGCAGGAGCCGCGGGGGCAGGGCAAGCACAAGGGTAAACCCCAGCAGCAGCCCTCCGCCTACGCCGCCCTGACCGCCTGGCTCGCGCTGCTGACGCGGCGCGTGGGCTACGACGTCGCGACCGAGGTCCTGCGGATTCCGAGCACGCGGAATGTGGCGGTGTTGGGGTTGCCGAAGGAGAAGGGGGGGCAGGGGGAAGAGGGGTTGGAGGAGAGGATCGGAGAGATGGGGCGGATTGTTTTGGAGGAGCAGAGGAGTGCTGTTGCTGGTGGGGGCAGTTTGGAGGAGATGGGACGGGAGTGGGTGAGGAGGGCGGTGGGGTTGGGTGCTGGTGCTGGTGCTGGTGGGGGTGGGGGGAAGGCGCATTAGGTTTGGAGGGAAGTGGGATGGGATGGGATGGGGGAGGGAAAGGGCTGGAATGGTTTCCGTTCCACTCTATGGATTTAAAAGAAAGAAGAGAGACTGAGTAGTTCGATTCACTTTATAAGTAAGACAGGTAGTTACATACCATCTCTCTATGGGGGGGAAGCGGATTCAAAGAGGCAAAAAGCACAACGCCCCGGGGCGCAGCAAAGAGAAAACAGAACAGGTGTAAGAGAAATATATATATGTAGATATGTGTGTACACCAACCCACCAACACACACCTCCCACCACCCCCCTCCATCTCCAATTCCCCTGCCCCTTCTTCTTATCCCTCCGCTCCGCATCTCCACAGCCCGCCTGTGGCATACAGTACATACGGTACCGACCCACGAAACGCGGGAGGTGGGTGTGGAGGTGCAGGTGGAGGTGGGGAAAGTAGGTAGGTGTAGGTATAGATAGTAGATGATCATGAGTGATAAAGAGAGGAGGAAGAAGATGAGGAAGAAGGAGAAGGGAGGAGGAAGGAGGAATATCCGACGACGACGACGACGACGAGACGAAGAAAAAAGGTAATAACAGGAAAAAAGGGAGAAAGTAAGGAAGCAAGCAAGCAAGCAAACAGTCAATTCAAGCGAAAAAAAGGGCGGGACGTTCGTGCTTCTATTCAGTATATATGTAGATAGATATTATGCACAATCTCCCGTATAGAGAGAGAGAAAGAGAGAGGACAGTAGGATGGGACAGTATGGGACAGGATAGGACAGGACAGGACGAACAGAAAGAGTTTCCTCCCATACCAGGCCAGGCGAGGCGACGCGACCAGATTACATAGTAGGTACCTACTGTACAGTACCTCCTCGAGACCTTATCCCCCCTTCTTACTTCAGATCACGACGGTTTCGTGACGATGCTCATCTCCCTGAAGAAGAAAAAGAAGAAGAAGAAGAAGAAGAAAAGTATGTAGTAAAGAAAGAAAGAAAGAAAGAAAGAAAGAAAGAAAGAAAGAAAGAAAGAAAGAAAGAAAGGAAATGACGTGATGTACTACGATAGTATGACGCGAAAGATGCGGGTACAGGTAAGAGCAGCAGGAGGAGGAGGATCGGAGGGGGAAGGGAGGGAGGGAGAATATGGATAAGGTCAAGTAAGGTAAGGTAAGGGTAACAAGGAGGAAGGAACACATATACGCACAAAAAAAAAAAGGTGGTATTTCCTAGAAGGAGAAAGTACGAAGAGGGGAGGAGAGGGGAGGTAGGGAAAGAGGCATATCGAGAACAAAAAAATAGGAGAAAGGAAAGGATTCAACGGCGGAGGGGAAAATGGATGACAGGATAAAATAGAATAAATAAATGCATCAAAGAAAAGAAAGCCGGAACGTGGTCAAACCTCCGCTCTCACGAAGAAAAGAGAAGGGAAGGGAAAAAAAAAGATTATTTTATGTCTGCCTCTCTCTCTGAATGTGTAATATAATGTGATGTGAGGTGATGTGTGATGTGTGATGTGTACGTGCCCAAAATAATAGTAGTGAAGATCATCCCGCCCACCAAACGACAAAACACGACAAAAAAAAGTGTAAAACAACAACGGACAGAAAAAGAAACCACAATCCGCCAACAAGCTAATGAAAAGAAGAACCAACCAACACACCCGACCCCTCCTGTCTATATACCGTCATTAGGTCTGTCTGTAGCGGTATGGCTGGACTGATACCCGACTACCGTTCACCGCGCGCACAAGGGCTTTTATAGGGAAACAGAAAGAGAGAGAGAGAGGGAGGGAAAGGGAGGAAAAAGAGGTCGTACGAGAGAAGAAGGGCAAAACCCCTGCACGGCAGCTTCCCCCACCCCTCGAAAGTACAACAACAAAGGAAAATACCAAAAGGCCCAAGGAGGAAGATGTGTATGTGCGAGCGTCGGAAAAAAAACGAATGAGAAGACCAGTGATCACAGGGTATGCCAACCACCGAAGCGCCAGCCGATATCAAAGGGCATCGCCAGAAGATGGTCGCAGATGTGCTCTGGAGGATGATGATATTGCATGTCGTTATTTTGATATATCGCCTGAAGGAAAAAGCCCGGATGCAAACTGCCAATTGATACTCCAAGTGGAATGTTGTAAACAGAACTTCGACAAATCGTCCCCTTTACCGAGCCGCCGCAGGAGCAGCGGCAGCGGCAGCTCGCGGGGCGAAACTACTCTGGCTGCTGTGCGCAGAGTTCTCGTAATCTAATTGAGCGCTGGCGTTGTCACCACTACCACTCTCCGCGCTAGCACTCGCACTACCAGTCAGACTTCGCGTTGTTTCGGCGGGTTTGGGCGGATAGAGTGTGCTCACCCCAGCATGTTGCTCAACTTGTTGTGGTGCGACGGCATCGCCGTGTCCCGGAGGGTGTCGCGGGATCGGCTGCCTCATTCCCGGTGGCGAAGGACGTCCCTGCGGAGGCACGCCGTTGGGCACACCATTCGACACGCCGTTAGGCGGGAATGGATAGCCATTGGGTGGGGAAGGACGGCCTCCCATCCTCGATCCAGGGCTCAGCGGGTTCCCAGGGGACTGGCTGGCACGACGGGCCATGGGCGGATACCCGTTGTATGCAGGACCCGGCCCGTCTCGCATTTCGTTGAGTCGGGCCGAGGTCAACGAGTTGGTCCTCGACTCGTGCCCGATCGCCTGCCGATCGACAGAACCATATCTGTCCGATGAGTAGCCCATGAGCGGGTTGTTCATGATGGAATCGTGAAGACCTGGGATCTCAGCCATGAGTCGAGCACTCGTCCTGTTCTGTTTGATAGCGGGCCTGCTGAAGGGGTTCCGGGAGCGGAAAGGGCCCCCGGCAGCCATCTCAGGATTGTTTCGGAGCTGGCTGGCGCTCGGAGTCTTGCGGGTGCGGCGCGAGGTCACGCTCATCATGTCGAAATTGTCGGCGTCTATCACAGGAACCGCTTGCAAGGCCATGGGGTCGAAGAAGTCACCGTCATCATCGTCATCGTCGTCAAATCCGCCGGCGTGCGACGGAGGAGGGCGTCTCGCCGGACCAGCTTGACGCATCCGGTACTCTCGTTCCCTGAGGGCGAGCTCCTTTTGTCGGAGCGCGAGCTCCCTCTCCCTGATCTGCAAGTCGCTGGATGAGGACGTGTTGCCGTCGGGGTACACGCCGTTCACACCATTCGTACCGTTATCCTCGGGGATGCCGTCGTAAAGCATCAGATGACTGAACTCGCCAAGATCTTCTTCCACGGACGGTCGCCTCTGCATCTGCTGAGGACCAGGATAGCCATTGCCGTTCATCTGGCGCGGATGCCCAGACATCGACGGATTACCCCGACGCATCTGCGGGGGTGCGCCATTGATCGAAGGGGCACGGCTACCGCGACCCTTCATAGGCGGTGCTACACCGTTCATCGGAGGACGAGGACCCGGCACTGCGCCCATCCGTGACGGCGGGGGTTTGCTCATGGGCGATGTTGGAGGTAGTGCAGCCGGCCTGGTTTGGTTGACGATGTTGAGGTGGTGGAAGACGGCGTAGAGAGTCTCGATGGCGGGAACAGTCACTCCTGCTTGTTTCGCGAGCTTGATCGGTGCACCAAGATAGTTCTCCACTTCCATCGGCCGCTTGGAAACAAAGTCCTGATACATGATGCTGTTGTGGTGCTCCGGCTTGATCATTTCCTCGATGGTATGTTCCTTGTAACCGTCCGGAAACGTGCAACCCTGTGCTCTCGCCAGCTCGATGAGTTCATCAATGATTCCGGAGACCATGGCTCGCACGCCGACTTTCTCGAGAAGCTCGGCATGGTTGGGCGTCTCGAAGATCACGCTAGCTGGGTGGAACGCGATTTTGCTGTGCTACATCAGTCACCTGCTCCTCCGATGTCCCATCAAGGAAGGTTACATACCCAATCATTTTCTCATACTGCTGCTGCCGAATGTTGGGTGAAACTGTGCAGTTTACTTGACCCGAGCTGAGGGTCATACCCAACGCATCAGCCATATCCGACTGGATGCTCAGCGGGATCTGCGGGTTCTTGTTGGCTGAACCAACCCAGATGTCAGTGGATCCTTTGTGCTCAAACTCCGCCGGCCCGGTTTGGTTGAGTTCCGCTCCGGAGACCAGTGATAATACCACGTTTGTAGGGAATCTCTGTTCCAAATATGATTCGGCGCCGAGTGTATTTGTGGTGTTCATAAGAATGCAAGTATGATGAGGTGTGACGACGGATTCAATGATGCCGGACAGGTCGTAAACATCCGGAAGCGCCTTGACGCAGAGGAGAACGTAGTCAAAGCCCTGTTTCGAGAGCTGTGCAGCATCTTCAGGAGTACGGACGACTGTTTGCATTGGTTAGACGATCCTTGATGCACAGGAGACTCAATGGACTTACCAGAGTGTGGTTTGAATCTCTCATTGCCAAAGATTTCGGACCTAGAAGCTCCTGTCAGATGTCACCAGTCTTGACTGGGATAGCAGGGGTTTCCACCACATACTTGAATGATATGCCGTACTGCGAAACTGCATCATAACCGGATTTCCATACGAGTGTTACATCGCAGGCGTTTGTAGCTTGTAGTCGCCAGGAGAGGAACGCCGACACGGCATTGCCGCCCACTAGATGGAGTTAGCCTGGATGTCGAACAGGTAGTGGTCAAGTAAGCGTGTAGGAAGAATGTCCGATGTGACAGCAGGCGTCAGCACGACGTGCGTGATGCGCGAGCAAGCACGGTGCATTCGAGTATGTTGGACCATGAGGGATTATAAACGGTACCGACGTACCTGACAGGATCCGCAGCCGCGGAGCAACCGGTGCCATGTTCGTTTATATGTCGCTCGGTAGGGGAGGAGGGAGAAGCGTTTCGATAAAAGAAGTGTTTTGTTTGCCGGTTGGTAAAGGGCCAAAGGGTTTGTTTCGGGAAGGCCGCGTATCCAGGCGGTGCGCGATGTCCAAGATGGTTGGAGCGGGAGCGAGGGAGAGCGAGAGCGAGTGGAAGGGTCGAAAATTAAGGGATTAAGATAGGTGCGTCTGAGCGAACGTATTGGCAGTCGACAACCGTATACTGGCTCGACATGTACCGGCGACAGGAGAGGAAAACGGAGCAGCGAGAAAAGAGAGGCTCGTCGTTGGAGGTGGAAGCCGGCGACGACGGAACAGCACGGGCGGCGAGAGAAGAAACCAAGTTGGTCAACGGTCGCGCGGAGCAGCGCCAAACGTCTTCTTCGCTGGGCTCGGGGAGGGTTTAAGCGGCAAGTGCCCACTCCACGCTGCAGGCTGCAGGCAGGTGCGACGGGTGCGAGAGGGGGGGAAGAGGGAGCAAGCGACGTCGCCAACGACACGGTGGAAAAGCAAGAGCGAGCGGAAGGTGCTGTGGAGGAGCAGAAGAAAGACACAACGAGCGGGAGGTGATGAGGGATTGCGCGGGCTGTCGAGGAGGTTGACGAATGCCTTCGAGCACGCTCCGGGGTGCGGCCGCGGTGGAACTAAACGGGTACTGAGCCACAACGAACCAAGGCCCGGGGGGAGGGGAGGGTCGTCGGGAGGGAGGGGGGGCGGCGATTACGAAAGGGAGGAGTCTAGCGAGCGGGCAGCGCGTCTTCCTTCACGCCGTTCCGGCTCGCAATTAAGCGTGGGTAAAGGAAGGCCGGAAGAGGAATGGAGCAACGATGGGCTGGCTGGAGCGGGAGGAGTGGAGGAGGAGGAGGCCAAGGTAGAGGACGGAAAGGATATGTGAGGAGGAGGGGAAGGGAGACAGAGAGAGAGGAGTGAGAGGGGGTGGCAGCCAACAAGGAAGAAAAAAAAGGAGGAGAGTGATAGATGATGATGATGCGGCAGGTGTCGATTGCCAGTGCTGCTGCTGACGCTGCTGCGAGGGGTGTGCGAGGGTGGTCGTGGTGAAGAATCGCAACAAGGCAAGTTATTATTATTTTGGTATCGAGAAGCTTGGTGTTGCACTACAAACCGGTCCACTGGTGGTCGTGGTGGTGGGCTTTTCTTGCACGGATCCCTCCCAGCCCTCCGCGGCCCAGGCAGCCTAGGGAGCTCCTAGTTGAGGGCCAAAGAGCCAGAGTGTACGTACGTCTGGCAGTGCAGAGTCGAGGTGATGGGCGGGTCGCGGCTTGCGGGTCGGATCACGTCGTCGTTGTCGCTCAAAGGTTGAAGAATTCCAGCGATGATGCCCGTTCCCGGTGTATCATCCAGACAATCCGCAATATCTTATCTCTAGCAGGTACAGTAGTACTCGTTGTAGGGCTCGCCGCCAGCAGTCCTGCGTCTATCACTCCTCCTGTCTCCTCTCCCCTCACGCGTGCGCGTGGGGGTGTCGCGCGTCGCCGCCCGTCGATCTAGATGCGTTACAATGCTCCCCGAACCGTTTACAGACGACTCGGAGTTCAGACTACAAGAACCTCAAGCATGTCCACCTCCGATCAACCTGGAAAGCCACTCCTTCCCGGCCAGCGAACGGACAACCGGCGTACGAGAGGACGTCTCTTCCCGGGTACGGACGAGTGAAGTGAGAGATTGCCCGTCAGGATTGCACACCCCCTCTCCCCAAATATTTCTCCCGCAACAGGACCGAACCCAGCTCATCCATGCGTGGCACTTCCAGCTCGGAACGTGGAGGAGGAGGAGCTCCAGCGTGTGTTCACTACGCTGATAGCGCACCCGCAACCACCCACACCGGGTGTCGGCCGGGCATGTCGTAGTCGTGCTGCTGCATCCCCCCTCTCGGGAGACGCGTTCCAGCGGGCTTTTTGGCTTTTTCGACCACCCCTTCCCCCCCGCACGCGTATGTACTCGTACCTCTCTGTCTGCTGCATGTCCGTTTTCTGCCCCGGCCGACACACCTTTCGACGAGGAGACGATCAATCGCTGTAGCGGTCGACGAGCTCAAATGCTAGACATCTCAAATGCACCCTACCTTGTACAGGGCCGGTAACGGCAGCAGCCATGCCAGCTCCCCCTTACTCCCATCGATCAATCTGATTCGCTTGCGCAATGCCGCACGGCTGGGAAAAAAACGAAAGCGCATGGTCTGGAGCTGGACGACACACCGGGCAGCAGATTGATGAGAAAAGAGAGCAGGAGCATGCAGGCACCTCGCTCGATATGCTGACGTTGGCGTCCGGCGTTCATCTCCACGACGGTACGACGGTACGACTCGTGAGTCGTGAGACAGGGGGGGTGGCATGGAGTGGAGTGGAGGAGGGAGCAGAGAGCACACGCCATGCATCCCATCCCATCCTTCCCCCTGCCAAATACCTCGCCAAGCCCTACCACCTTTTTGCGGGCTCCCCCCTCTTCCCTCCCAAGCGACCGATCGCGACGCCCGTCGCAGCCCTCCTTTCATCATCAGTGGTAGGTGCTTCTCCACGTCTGCTCCAACACCAAGAAACAGACAGCCTGCTCTCGGTCCCCCGGAGGGGAGCGTCTTTTATGCCCATTGGCACGCTGTCGGTTTTTTGCAATTTCGCCAGCAGCAGGCAACGGGAGCGACCGCGTTCTGACTTGCCCTGCTTTCCATGCTTTGGCCAGCCGGCCGGCCAACCGCACGTAACAATCTTCCGAGCCGCGCCCCTCGGTGCCCATCCGATGGATGTTTTTACCTGCGGGCTGGCTGGTGTTCGATGACAAGGGCGCGAAGCGGGTCGGCCGTCCTGGACCTGCTTGTGCTTGCTGCTGTACAAAATAGTGTGGGTCAAAAGGGGGCCCCCCCTTTTTTTCTGCTCTCTTCTGTGGCTCCTCCCCTTCGTCATGCCCGATTTCGATCTCTGATCGGAAGTGGTGTGCGCAAAAGAAAGACCCATCCAAACCAGCCGCCAGGTAAAACTCGAGAAAATCCCCGTGGATTTCGCTCTTGCAAATGTTGGCCGGCTGGCGCGCAGGCAGGCCGGCCGCGACCGAGGGCCATATGTTTCTCTTTTACAAAGCAAGCCTTACAGACATCGCGGCGATCCGCCCACAACCACCACAGCGGTGCGCGCTGGAAATGCGCACACGCAAAGAGAAACAAAATCAAAGGTAAGAGCAGCAAGGTCCTTGTACGTCGCGCGCGCGCGCTGTCCGGGATATTCCCTCCTCCTCAAAAGAAAAGCACGGGAAGGGGTCAGAAATAGAAACGAAATGCACAAACGACCGCGCCACACACATGTTTGGGGGGGTTTTGGATTGGTTCGTTCCTGATCTGCATGGGGCGGGGATTCTCCCAGGAGAGAGAGAAAGTGATCTGCAAAGGACTGCCCGGTTTGGGATGTTTTGGTATATTATATCAACGTGTATGTATATGCCGTGGCCGTCACAGAGAGAGAGAGAGTCTCACGGTTCAAGCCTACGACGGGGGCCAAGAGGAAGGAAGGAAGGAAGCCTTGTCAAATGTCCGGCTTGTTGGTGACAGGCAAGTCGGAGCTGGCGGCGGCGGCGTCTTCTGCGCCCGATCTTCCCGTGCGGTTGTTGGAGGTTCGACCCATTCCAACGTCGCCACGCTTGGTAGATTTTCTGCTCGGCAGAGGCTTGCGAAGGAGAGACGTTCGGTGTTCGGGTGAAGCTTCGATCTCTCTCCAGAGATGGCGCTACTGGCCGCGGCGTCCTTCGATAGCGTTGGATTGCCTGAAGCCGGTATAGAAAGATGTTATTGCCGGCCATTGATTGGCCGGAAGCTACCGTTTCCCCTCGAGGCTAAACGTGCGGGAAGCATGGCACACCACGGTTGACAGGCCCTCCTTGGACTGTTCAACCGTTCGCTGTTAGGACATGGAGATAGACCCAAGTCAGCGATAGCCTGATGTGCCGCCCTCCCGACCTGCCCAGTGTTGACTAGTAGAGGAGAAAAACCGTCAAGCTTGCAGTGCAGTGGCTGGAAAACCAAGGGCGCGGAGGCGGAACACAAGTCAGCCGAGATGCCGTCCGTCAAAGGACGTGGACCTGGCGACTGCGATACAACTCCCTGCAGGATGGCTCAGGTTGAACCCGATAGCAACGTGCATAAGTAAGCAGACGGGTTTTCCCCTTGCAACAGCCGGGAGCGCCCGCGTTCCCATGGTGTGGCAGTTTCACCGGGTGCCTTGTTCCTGAATCGATGCCACGCAGCTTCAAGAACATCCATATAGAAAAAGCGAAACAGGCCGCATTGTAATGTGAAGTATGGATGGCCAACGCGGTGCAAGGAAGACATCTTCCGAGGCTCCCAAGCTTTGTCCCGCCAAAGATCCGTGTGCGGAGTGGTGATGTTTGCCTAGTACCCAAGGCCATCCATGCTCGGATGCGGCGCGCAGGAATAGCTTGTTTGGACTTGCTTGCTGCCTCGCCCTCCAGCAGCAGCAGCATCGAATCTTCCATCGAGAAAGGCTCGTGAGGCGCACGCAGGGAAGGAAGGAGGTCCGGCTCCCGCTTCACGAGCAAGCCCGGGCCTGATAGCATCCCCGAATGCCCCGGCGTCGCATCCCAATCCATCGTCCGTTACTGGATACAAGCGGTCAAGAAGATCTGCTTGCTGCCCTCTTCGCTCCCGTCTGCAATGACAACATCACCGATTGGAGAAAGAGAGAGAGGAACAAAAAGAGCCGAAGGAAGTCAGAGCTTTATCAGAAGAATTTCCAGCCGCGGGTATATGTCGAGTCGGAAAAGGATGGATAGATGGGCATTCAATTCCGGGTCAAGAGCCCAGCCAGCCAGCCAGCCAGCCAGCCAGCAAAAGCGGTCAGGCACACACATCCCGCCGCTCCAAGCGAGATTATTGACCTTCCGTCAAGGCTTCACTCTTCCTTCGCCCCTCCCGGCCTTGCGATTACCTCTCGTCCAGTGGATGAGCGATCCCATCTTGCCAAGTTTCAGGCGATATTATTGGCATGGCATGGGCATGGCATGGGTATGGGCATGGCTGCAGATAAAGGGGGACGGGGTGGGACGGGGGGGTCGCCGCACCGACGACGGGAGGGGGGGCCGAATGGTTGTTTGCATTGCCCGCTGCCCGCTGCTGCCCTGGGCTGGCAACTCCATGGCAGTTCGCTGTTCCGAAACGTTTCCGCCCTCCGGCTGCGCCCAAGGCATGGACGGGCACGGCAAACCGACCGAAATGCCATCCCTGCGCCCATGAGTCTTTTCTAGTGCAATAGAAAAGACGATGTCTACGTACCTTAGCAGCGGATCCGGACGTTGCTTGACATCTTCAATTCCTTCAATAAGATCGGCAGTTATCGGCGTTCCATCCTTCCTTGGCAAGTGCAGGTGGTTCCCGTTGAACTTGAACGGATCGGATTGCCCATCCGTCCGTCCTTGAACGAGATACAATCGCTGGCTGCCACGAGCACACGCGTTGGAAAAGGCTGACAGATACTATAATAGTACTCTATGTAGTTGACGGCACCACGCCTTGATCCAATCGCTCGCCTGAGACCGGCGGTGAGAGCGGGCTGCTCCAGTGGTGTGCCCGGTCTGTTCTCGATATATATATATATATAGGAGTAGTGGAGCGAAAGGTTTGAACTTCCGGCGATGCTGATGTGCTTTGTTTTGCGCCGAGGAACAAAGCTTCGTTACTTATGCCTTGCACTCTACGGAGATACAACAGATGTTCCAGGCTGCATCATAGTAGACGATAATAATCGATCGACAACGGAGTGAGTGATCCGCACGCACAATGCGTACGACCACAGACGATCGCCGCAGTCATGTAATTAGAGCAGAAAATCCCGGCGCACGAGCAGATCAATATAAAAAAAAGGCCTCTGGTATTCCTTGATGTCACACGGGTGGTGGCAATTCCTCGGATAACAATCATGCAGCGATACGGCATGCCGAACAGGAACATACATACATACTCAGTTGCACCTTGATACCGGATCATGAGAGAACAATAGGTCAAAATCAAACCGCAGCCATAAATGATCATTATAAGTACACTAAGCGAAAACCAACCGTCCAAAGCGGAAATCCCACGCACCCTTTTTGCCTGGTAACCGCCGCTGTCGCGGGATACTGTGTCAAATGCGAGTTCTTTTCCTTCCTTTCACCGTAAATCTGATAGCACAACAATAGCAAGCATGAAACAGGACCTAGTTCGCCATGTAGGTGCTGGAGTCGATGCCCTCCTCGGGGAATTCACTGGGAGCCGAAATTAGGGTCTGACTGAAGCTCGTTGGGAGCAGCTACTTACGGGAGAGCAACTTCGAAGCGTTTCTCAATCTGCTTGAGAACTTCCTCATCCTCGGGGCTGCTGACGAAGGAGATACTGAGACCCTTCGTACCGAAGCGACCAGCGCGACCGACACGATGAAGATAAGAATCAGCGTCGGAAGGCAGATCGTAGTTGATGGCCAGGTTGATACGCTCAATATCAATGCCACGACCGAAGACATCGGTAGCCACACAAATACGCTTGTTGAAATCCTTGAACTCCTTGTAGCGTTTGATACTAGCCCAGTTGTCAGCAAGCTGGATTTACGCCTGGAAGAGATCATACATACCGCTCCTCTTGGCTCACACCTGAGTGAACCGCGATACTGGGGAAGTTGCATTCGCGGAGCAGCTTGTCAAGCTCAGTGGCCCGCACAGTGCTCTTGACGAAGATAATAACCTGGTTGAACTCCAAGTTATCAAGAAGCTCGTTGAGCTTCCTGTTCTTTTCGGCCTCGCTAAGCTTGATGTAGTATTGCTGGAGACCATGAAGCGTGAGCTTAGTCTCATCGTCGACATAGATTTCGAGCGGGTTCTGCATGAATTTCCGGCAGATGGGACGCGTCTCTTGGGAAAGAGTAGCGCTGAACATCATGACCTGCTTTTGCGTAGGCGTGGCACGGAAGATCTCCTGCACGTCTCGGCGCATGTCTGCACTTATGTGAGTTATTACATCCAAAGTAGCCGAATTCATAGCGACTTACCGATTTGGTCAAGCATCTTGTCACACTCATCGAGAACAAAGCGCTGAACATTGCCAAGTCGGAGCTTCTTCTCCCGCACGAGGGCATTGAGACGACCAGGAGTTGCGACAATGATGTGAGGGTGCGTCTCCTTGTTGCTGAGAATCTCGATGTCTTTCTGCATGGGAGTACCACCGTAGAAGACGGCAGTCTTCACGTTCGGCATGTACTTGCTGAAACGAGCATACTCATTCTTGATCTGGTATGCCAGCTCACGAGTATGGCACATGACAAGCACAGAAGTTTCTCCATCAACTGGTTCGAGTTGTTGGAGTGTGGCCAGAACGAAGACCGCGGTTTTACCGAGACCGGACTTGGCCTGGCAGATGACATCTGTTCCGAGGATGGCGGTAGGAATACACGCCTGCTGGACTGTACGGAGAACGATGGAAGTTAGATGATATAGTCCCAGGTGAATGTATGCGTGGAAAGCAGTCGAGTATCGCGTCCGTCCATCTCGCAAGTTCAGCCGCACCCCTTCTCTTCCTCGGAAGGTCCATATGACCGTCTCAGATTACCTCAAGATACATGACGGTGTTCATGACATGCCAGGCGATGTACGCAAAAGACCGATGAGCTCTCCATGCTCCCTTTCTTGCTTCCGTAAACAGAGGTAAGGGCATAGGAGGTATCGATACAGTGTTCAAAGAACAAGCCGCCAGCTCTGGGCGCTGCAATAAGATGCAGGACTTGGCTTATCCACGAGCGCAAAGACCAACTTCGACTGCCGCAGAACTTGTGATATCCCGATGATGGTTGTGGAGATGGACGGACGCTTCTCGGAGATGGGTTGTGGGAGCTTGAGGGGAAAACTTATGACTAACCCTCGGAAGGATGTTCGAAACCGCAATCGGTGATCGCACGGAGGAGCTCAGGCTTAAGCAGGAAGTCGCGGAAACCCGTGGAGTGAATGCCGACATAAGAGCCCTTCTTTTCTTCGCCTTGCTGAACGGTCAGGTCGCCCTTGGCTTGCTCGCCATTGGCAACGGCTCCAGGCGCTCCGGTGGCAACGGCGTCCGTTGTCTGGAGCTCCTCGTCGGAGTAATCGATGAGGTCCTCTTCGTGAGACATCTTGGAGTGGTAGTGGTTGGTCCTTTAGTGGCAAACGTGGGCGCGTTCTTCGGTTCCTAGGTGACGCAGTGGTCGTGGAAGCTTCGCGCGGGGAACCTCCGGGTCGCGTGTATATCGCGGAGTTGTGGAGTTACTGATGGGCACCTTGAAATGCGCGCTATCAGGGGACAGGAGGACAGGCGGGATCGACGTGTTCGATATGGCGAGATGATGAAAGGCGGTGTTGGGTGAAGTGTAGAGGTTTAAGGTTGGTGAGACCTGGAGACGCAGAAAATGGGGCTGATCGCATCAAAGACGCGCTAGCATCACGTGACCGTCTCAATCATGTAATCACGACGCTCGCAGAGAAAGGGCAACATTCCACCACGGCGCCGCGTTCAACAGCCCTCTCTGGAGTGAATGAAAATGGCAAAGTCGCAAGCACCCAGGCCCAAAAGCATTCTTAATCGACATCTCCATGCTCGTATCAACTTCCTATATCAGGCTGCCTCATATCTTTCCCATGGGGTCCCCACTCCTGAGTCTCACGAGAAGGACGATGACTTAGATAGCCACATCCAGCCTACTGATCCTGCGCCTGCCCCGGCACAAGAAGAGAAAGCGGATGTGGCAGCTGCGCCTATTCGTGCGGAGGGCAGTTCGGCAGGCGCCCATATCTCTCAACCCTCCGGTCTCGGTAATATTCTAGTATCTCATCTTCGATCGGTGTCCATGAAATCACAGGTCAAGATATCCTGTGAACTCAAACGGACCCTTTGCAAAACTTGCGATGGCGTCCTTCTGCCCGGACGAACCGCAACCGTATTCATGGAGAACAAGAGCAGAGGTGGCCGAAAACCCTGGGCGGACGTCCTGATTGTTGGATGCAAGCTCTGTGGGACTGAAAAGCGCTTTCCTGTGGGAGCCAAACGGCAACCTCCCAAGACCAAGACCGATCCGCTGCCGGAAGCCCAGACCCATGAGAAGTCCGCCAAGTTACGATCTCGTGCTGGATGAGGTATCTAGAGCACCTCGTCCGTATCCCTCCTCTTCTCCGGAGCTTGCCGTTACTCCCCTTGAGTCGGCGGATAACTGTTCGATCGTCGCTTCCAGTTGGGCTCTTGTGGGAATGATTCTGCCAGATGTATCAGCTTCTGCAGATGCACTGCATTCCGAGGTCTTAAGAGATGTCCCGTCTTCTTGTGGGGGGGACCTACCAGGCTGTAAAGCTTCACCTAATAAGAGCTCTAGCCAGCAGCGCGATGACTATATGGCACTTGGGCGAACCCCGGTCATAAGTCCTGCCCCCCAAATCGGCCGATCATTGGATTCAAGAAGCGCTGGGTGAGCTATCTTGTACTCCGCTCCGCTGTCCGCTGTGCCTGAAGTAACAGGGACTGTCTCTGTGGCGCTCTCTCGGTGATACGACCACTTAGATGTTGGCATCGACTGGATTATACTCAATCCACCCGGCCGAAGAGATGCGCAGAGTCGATTGCATCGAGGGCGAGGTTAAAGATGCCATTTCGGCGGTGCCATTGTGGTACCCTTGGGAGATACATTCTGGAAGGTGGGTAACGTGTCTACACGAGGTCTTGAATGCACCTTAAGACCCACTAAATAGCGATAGCGATATCTCGTGGTTACCATGTTACGACAACCGTCAACACCAGAAGCGCGATCTAGTATAGAGTTGCAAAACCATGACCTTTGAAGCCTCTTTGATTCTTGCATATCGCCGACGCCGTCCTGGTTCTTGTAAGCCGAGCTGAGTTCTCGTCGCGTTAGACTCTTCTTGATCATTCTGGTCGTACCGCCGTGCGTTTCAGGAAACGCCGGGTGACAATCAGCATGGGAAGCGTCTCACAGAATCCTCCAAGCTTAGCGTTTCGTACGACGTACCCCAAAACAGGTCTGCCTTTCTTTGGTAGCTACAGGCGCACGACATCTATCGCCTGCGGTGCCCAGTCTCCAACAACTGCTGGTCCAATCGCTGTATCTGCCACCATTCTTTCCTGCGTCTGTGATTCTGTGCCGTTCGCTCCCTACGATTGGAAGCTTCGGAGCCATGGCTTGGTTACCTCCTACGGTGTCACTAACTTGCCTTGGGTTCTCTAGCTTCGCAAGGCTATTGTTGCCATCACCGGAAACGACCGCATGTACGGAGAGTTCGGAGGGTTGGTCTGCAGGTATATCAGCATGCATCGACCCTGCTGAAGAGAGCGCGAGCATGAACGAGAGCACGCAAGACGCCCGGCTGACAAACTCCATGCAATGAAGAACGACGATAACAAGATCATTCGCCAATCAAAACAGCTTCTCGACACTCCAGACCGCAAATCTTGGATTTGAGTGAGACAGGATCGTCTCAGGACAGACCGCAAAAGCCGCCAGAATGCAGCCATCCGTTCACGACCGTCATCACGGCAGGACCCCGTCTTCCCCCCGGAGGTTCCTCAACCACACACCACGCGCGTTTGAGATGGAGAATCATCATCGTCTCTTTGGTCCCGCCGTACTGGCATCGCTTGTAAGAGGCGACCCGACCCGGCTACCGCATACCAGCTCGCTGCTGGAATCTCCTGATCATTCCTCTTGGGCTGGGAGCGGGCTGGAGCTCTTCAGCCAGACGCCAGAAGATCATGTGGGAACTCTCCTTCACCGCTTCAGCCCCTCCACACCTCCAGATATGCCATGCCGTCCGTCCCTTAGACAGGATGTGCTCGACCTAGGCCCCCCTGGGGAAGCCGCCACATGCTCTTGTAATACCGACCTCTCGTACTCGACAGCGCTTGGCCCAAAATCTTCCGAGCTGACCGAACCACGGCTGCCGCAGTCACGCCGGCACTCGTGGGCATCCACCGCTCTCGCACGACCAGACAGCGTGTTCAACTCTCACCACGACTACACAACCCAGGTGCTCGACCTGCCATCTGTCAAACCTCTAACAACAATGAAAGCCCCGCCAATCCTCCCAGTGAATGCTCGCCGCCATGAGGTCGAGCACGCAGACACTTACGCTTCAGAGGGTGCGAGTGGTCCGCTGTCTCGGCTCCCGGTTTCCAACCCATCCTTTGATATTGCTTATTTTTTGAAGAACACCGGACCGCCGCTGGCCTCGTCAGCGCATGCTTCGGCCTCCGGCGTCAGCAAAGGCAACACGCCCGAATCCGAGAAGAGGAAAACAGGGCCAATGGGGCGAAGCTCTTTAAGGTTCTGGAAAGGTGGAGGGAGGAAGATGTCTTTGCCCAGGATCTCTCGGGTGGAGAAGTAAGAACGACCACTTCCGTAACGTTTTGTTTTTTTCGTGAGATCGCTGATTCACATATCAACAGCGCGTTTGGCCATACCGAAAAGTTATCATCTGAATTTGTGCCGCCGGAGGGCGTTGTGCAGAGAGTTTCAAAAGGGGGTGCGTATGCATCAGCTTACTAGAGTGTGTGATTCATCTGACTGTGACCAGGAAAGAGGTACCTGCAAATCGTTGCCGACGAGAGGTCTACACCTTCACAGGCCGCCGAAACCATCGGTAGCGGTCTGACTAGGTTTGCGCTCATCCACCAGCTCATGCGAGAACCAGATGCCTAATGGGGTGCGCGCAGCAAGAACCGTCTCTCTTTCACTCCTTCCGCTCACACGACAACCTTCGGAATTGATGCTCTGGACACGTGGATATCAGCTCTCAGCATCCAACAGGACGAGCATGAATCCAACGTGCTGTCTCGAACACAAACCAGCATTCAAATTCCCGAAGGCCCCACTGGATCATCGTGGCCAGCACTGGGCTCGTCTCGCTCACTTCCAGATCTCGATGAGCCTCGCCCAGGCCGCTCCATCCCAACTATCACAGCTTCTGGCACCGACAGGCTTGCGGACGGCGTCCTTCATGTGGGTGTACTTCCGGATCCCATGCCTGACCCGAACCACAGCGTTAGCATCGCGTCGCCAGCCGGCCCCACATCCGTTCAAGCCGCGCTCTCCTCCAACCCACCATCCTCACCGTCGACCCCAGTAGCAGCAACGACCCATATCTCGCACCGCTCCATCGACACCCTACCCGCGCGCTCTTCCACAGCGACGCTCACGCCAATTTCCCAGCACTCGGGCGATATCAAGCGCAAACCGCTCGGTCAAACCCGCGCTCCTGGGCCATCGCCAACAGCATCGTTCCCCTCCCTCCACAGCAAACCCCCCGTTCCAAGCATCACGCACAGCTCCCCTACCATCTGCCACTCGCCCTCGCCCGCCCCAGCGTCCGGCCCAGTCGCCCTGTGGCAAGCGGGCTCGCACTCCCTGCGTGAGCAGCGCAGCCGCGCGCGAAAGCTGCGGGATCGAGAGAGACCGCCCGCGGAGGACGAAGGCCGTCGTGCCCGTCCTGAGCGGGCAGCGGGACAGCGACAACGGCAGCGGGAACCGATGCACATCGCGATGCCCGGGTCGTTGGCGCTGTCGCCGTGGGCGGCGGCTTCGTCGACCTCGGTCGCGGCGGATCCATCGGTGGCGGTGTCGGTGCGGGCGAGCTTGCTGCCGACGCCGACGGAGGAGGTGGATGGGGAGGGGGGGCACGAGGGCTCGTGCGTGGCGGTGGCGGAGGTGCTGCCGGTGGAGGCGGTGGGGCGGCCGGAGGGGGTGCTCGTCGTGGGACGCGGGCGGGGACGTGGACGGAAGAGGAGGGGGAGGCGGAGGGGGGCGAGTCTGCCTGGGTTGGGCAGGGAGGTGACGGGGGAACGGAGGGTGGAGGTGCGGGCGGGTAGCGCGCCGGCTGCGGTGTGCAGGGTGCGGAGGGAACCCGGGTTGCGGGTGAGTCTGGACAGCGCGACGGGGAGTGGGAGCACGCCCGGTGGAAGCTTGAGTTTGAGCGAGGCGGAGCGGAGCTCCTTGGCGACGGCGGTCAATGTGGGCGCCGTGAAGGAGGTGGAGGGTGCGGAGCCGTTGATGGCGACGGCGGCGGCGATGGGCAGGATCGAGGCGCTGGAGCGGGAGAACCGGTTGCTGGAGGCGGCGCTGTGGGCGGTGCTTCGGTGCGGGGGCAGGCTGAATGGGTGTCCTTGTGGGTTGGGGGAAGGGCAACCACAGGTGGATGCCGACGGACGTTGGGAGATAAGCGCGCTGGAGGCGTTCCTGAGGACGAGGGTGAGCTGAGCAGCTTTGTCCGGATGGAGACGTCTTACGTTCGCTCACCTCGTCGTTGTTTATTTACTATGGCGTTCGTTTCCCCCTTTTTTTTCGTCTGCCACTTTCTTGAACGCTCGTTCGGAGGCACAATGCCTTGCGCTCATGGTGTAACCCCTCTGTAGCTGGGGCAGTTACAGAAATCATTAATAGTCAGCCAATATGATTGTAGAGAAGTGCTTCACTATGCGTCCTTCAAGCTCTTCCACGGCGTTTCGTTCCGGCTCGGCGAGGATATATCAACTCGTCCTTGCACGAAGCGGGCACGACACCTAATAGCACCTTCAGCTTCATACTACATGTACATACATGAATCATACAAATATACCAGCCAAATAACTCCTGTAGCTCCCAGCAAGGCTCAGCCTGACGTCTCGCCTCGACCCCCTATTTTTAGGGCCTCCAGGGGGATTGAGGTGTCGCACGGGCCACTGCCGTCATCCAGCCCTCGTTCCGCATGCAGGAACAACAACCCTAAACCCCCTCGACTTCCACGACTCCCCCTCGAAAAGTAATTACTCTCCAACGGTTTCAGTCCCTCCCACCGCGATCTCCAGACAGACAGATCTTCAACGCAGCCGTCTGCTCGTCCTCCCGCCAATTTCGAGCGAACTCCCAACCCAAACCCACACCGACACCCAACACCGAACACAACCATGTCCACCACCGCCCCCGACCAAACCCAACACCAACAAGAACAACCCACCAGCACCACCACCCTCACCCCCACAACCCCTCTCTTCGCCCCCTCCCTCATCTCCCCGGCCGTCCAAGCCGCGCTGCCGGCGGGTTACACCTGCCGCCCGCTCCAACCCTCCGACTACGACGGCGGCTTCCTGGACGTGCTGCGGGTGCTCACGACGGTGGGGGACGTCAGCCGGGCGCGGTTCAAGGAGCGGTTCGCGTGGATGCGGGAGCGGGCGGGGACGTACTTCGTGCTCGTCATCGTTGATGGGGAGGGACGGGTGGTGGCGACGGGGGCGCTGGTGGCGGAGAGGAAGTTGTACGTTATATCCTTTCCTTTCGTTTCCTTTTCGTCCTCGAACGTTTTGCTCCTGAAGAGGGGTAAGGGTTGGATGTATGAATGGTTTGCTGATGGGCATGGGAAATTGACAGCGTGCACGACCTCGGTCTCGTCGGCCATATCGAAGACATCGCCGTGGCGAAGGATCAGCAGGGGAAGAAGCTGGGGTTGCGACTCATCCAGGCGTTGGACTGGCTCAGTGAGCAGGTGGGGTGTTATAAGGTGAGAGGAACCCTCTCACTAAAAGAAGAAACCAAAATCCCGGCCTTTGTTGCTGACGCGCTATCTGCAGAGCATCCTCGATTGCTCCGAGGCGAACGAGGGGTTCTATGTCAAGTGTGGGTTTCGGCGTGCGGGACTGGAGATGGCGCATTATTATGGGGAGGGGAAGAAGTAGGGTTGGTCTTGCTTGGGCACTGCCGTTCCTGAGTTCCTTCGTCTGCCCTTTGGCGGGGTAGGGGCGGTGGAGGGACGGCAGGGACGGCAGGGAGGGAGGGAGGGAGGGAGGGAAGGAGGGAGGGTTTGGTCTGTTTGCCTCCTTTCCTAGAATCTCTCCGGGTCGGTGGGGAGGAAGAGAGAGAGAGGGAGGGAGAGCGCTGGGCTGGGAGTGGATGCGCTGGGGTGCGCTGGAGAGTAGGATGGGGGGGGGGGGGGGGGGGGGGTTTNNGTGACGTGACGTGGAGTTGTCCATCCGCGGATATCAATTATAGAGTATAGATGGCGGATGCAAGGGGCGAAGGGATAGATGAGTCCTTTTTTTTTTCTTTTCTGTCTATTGTTTATTCTTCTTCTTTTTCCGTCACGCGGACCACATTTTTTCTCCAGCAGGGCGCCCGCCCGTTCCCCCCCCGCTTTCTTTTTCTTCTTTTCGATATGGAATGTTATTCGACGTGTGACTGAGTATTTCATGTTCAAAGTTCACGAGTGGTGGAAGAGTATCAGGATGAGGGAGCATTTAAGAAGCGCGCCGTTTTATCATATATATGTAGGTATTTACACCGATTGACAACCGTCGTTTGTAGAGACGACCGGGGGTTATATACGTTCTGCCTACCTGTCCGATCCGCTCGAGCACAGTCGCCGCCGATTATAAAGCGGGCATGTATATATGATACAGCAGAGATGAGGCTTGATCTTTCCCTTCTCTCCCTCTCTCCTTCACACGGGAGGACATGGACAAGGACGACGGCGGTCCTTCTCATCCTCATCCCTCCCTCTCTCCCTCGCACCCCTCATGTGAGACTCCTTAACAACTTCGCTATATCCCATAAAATTCATCACCTCACCCTTTTTTTTTCTCAACTTTCTCTTGCTGCCCCCGTGACCGATGTCTCATGTATGCAATCCAATGGGGAAGGAATGGACTGAAGGGGAAGGGTTCGAGAAGAAGGCTACCCCCTTCCCCATCCCAACTCCCACCCCGCCCCCCCGCGCGGAGGCTCGTGGGCTCGTGGGTTCTTTCCTTTTTGGGTGGTATGTATCGAGACCTGGGGAGATCTGGGGGATGGGGTTATGGGATACGGGAGTAGTTGCAGCCTCGATTCTCTCACATCTCTCCACCTACATCCACGCACCTACGTGCGCGCGCTGAGAAGAGAATGCATCCCCCTTTCTTTCCTTTTCCTTTTCCTCTTTTCCTTTTTGACACATCGTCCTGTCTGGCTCCTGGGATGGACTACGGACGGGGCAAGACATATCTTACAGTACTTGGGTAGCTTACTAGGTTGTGAGGAGGGGATTTTTCTTCCTCCGCATGGGGAAAGTTAGGATGTGGATGCGGATGAGCGGTGCGAGATGACGTAGTGACAGATGGATTTCCCATCTACTACGGTAGAGCTCCTACCTCTCTGTCTCTTCCTCTCTGTTCTGTTCGCGGGTGGGAGCTGAAGATTGAGAGACGAGCAGGACGGAACAGCACGGGACGTTCCGGGACAGACAGCCTTGCGATCGGAGGTCGGCAGCGGTCGACGGCGGTCGGCGATCGGCACACACACACACACACACACCAGTACTGACACGCACGTGCTCTGTGGTGTGTGGCTTGATCGGTCAGGGATCGGGGATTGTTTGGGATCTTTTTTCCGCTCCTTTTTACTTCTCCTCGTGCATGTATCTGCTCTCAGTTGTTGTCTCTCTTTCTCTTCTGCTAATCTATCTGTCAATTGATCAATTGGGAGGCCGCCCGTCGATGTTATGGACGAGGCTCGCTCCCGGTCGTTCTCGGAGCAAAACAGGAAACGCCGCCGACGTACCTATGTAGGCCGCTCTCGGGAAAGAGCGGCGGGTGGGGGATGGGGAATGATGGGGAGGGGGGGAAACACGGAGTATCCGTACTTTTGATGAGGAGTGAGGAGAGCGAGGGAGCGGAGATGTGGTTGTTTACGTGCTAGTACTACCGGTACTCAGTCGTCGTGGGGTTCACCCATCGTTTGTTTGATATTTGATGGTCACGATATCTTCAAAATCACCCGGGGAATCTCGTGGTGAGGTGGCAGCGCTACGATCGACGGGGGACGGAAGATGTAACTACACCTGGATGCAGGCTGGATATGGACCTGCGGAGGAGTTCCCATCTGGAGTATCGCAGGCACCTAACCGAACACCGGCAGGAGGAGTGAAGAAGGGCTGTCAGGGCTGTCAGGGCTGTCAGGGCCATCTGTCAGTCTGTTTGTCGGTCGGTCGGTCCCGTGGGGAAGACTGGTGGTGGTGATTGAGATGGTGGTGGTTCGTTCCATCGGCGTTCGAGAAGATCGTGGATCCTCACGTTCCGCACGCTGGCCTGGACCGGACATTTGATCGTGCCTGCTTTGTTGGAGCGTCATATTCCCCTTTCCTTCCTTTTCCTTCCACGACCGTCTCTCCACGACCATTTGCTCGTTCGTTCATTTGTTTGTTCGTCCACTCGTCCACTCGTCCACTCACCCACACATTTCATCTACAATCGACCGAGAGAGGCCCCGTGGCATCTCAAAAAACGCCCCCGGACCATCCCCTCGTGCTCCCCCCCTCCCCCCCGTCCACCGCAGTTCCGGGCTGATGATGCCTGAGCCGACCGAGCGCTAACAAACGTGCCGTGCTCGCGACCCAACCTGGAATTCTTGCCCGCCCGACGCCCTGGCCTGCCCCGGCCGGCTGCCCCGGCCTGTCCTGTCCTGTCCTGTTCTGCCCTGCCCTGCAACCCCTCCCCTCCCCCCTCCACCGTCCGTTTCCCATTCGCCTGACCGGTCAAACAGCTGGTCGGTCGGATCATCACGCACAGCAGCGAGATCCGCCCGCATCCTGGCCGAAGCAGACGAAGAACAACTTGAACCTGATTTGATTCCCCGCCGGTCCGCCCGTGGGAGATTGCCCCGCTTACCGGAATCGGGGGCGCCGGGCAGGACCCCTCCACCGTCAGCAAAGCTGCCCTCTTACGACATCGCCAGTGGGCGGTCCCACCGCCGCACCACCACCACCACCGTCGCCGCCGCCGCCGCCGCTTCCACCACCACCACCTCCTCCTCCACTTCCTCCACCTTCTCCTCCACCACCTCTCTCCACCTCCGGACTACAAAACCTGCCGCTTGGAACCTGAGCCGCCTGCTCTCCATATCTGCTCTCCTCCTCCTTCTCCTCCTCCTCTCCCTCCTGTGGAACCTCTCCGATCTGCCCCAATTCCCTCACCGGGACAAATTTCTCCGCTTCCACCGTCACCCTTGGCCTGCCCCTCCCCCACCGCACGCGACCTCCCCCGCCTACGTCTTCCCCTACCACCACCCTCACGCACCCCCGCCCGTCTGCACCAAACCCCCTACCTTCGAGACCTCTCAAACCTTTTACACCCTCACCGAACGCAGCATGTCTTTGGCCGAAGCCGCGAAGCGCGTCGCCGCCGAGTTTGAATTCTCCGGCGACGATGTGAGGAAGGCGACCAAGGAGTTCATACGAGAGATGGGTGCGCCATTCCCTTCCCCTCTTCGTCATCTTCGCCCGACACGTATGCTGACCACGGTCGTACAGACGAGGGGTTGCAAAAGGAAGGCACGGAGCTTTCGCAAATCCCGACGTACGTCACCGCCGTGCCCAATGGCACCGAGAAGGTGAGCGAATGACATCTCGACCACCGCAATCTATCAATCACTGACCCCCTCAGGGCCTGTACATGGCCGTCGACCTCGGTGGAACCAACTTCCGTGTCTGTTCCGTGCAATTGCACGGCAACACTACCTTCTCCCTCACCCAGACCAAGGTCGCCATCCCGCACGAGTTGATGGTCGCGAAGCACGCCAAGGATCTCTTCTCCTTCCTTGCGAAGCAGATCGAGCTCTTCCTCAAGCAACATCACTCCCAACATTACTACGGCCACATTCGCCGCCGGCAGACCGGCTCCGTGCCGGAGGGCTACAAGGAGGAGGAAGTTTTTAACCTGGGCTTCACCTTTTCCTTCCCCGTCCACCAGATCGGTGTTAACCGTGGCTACCTCATGCGGTGGACCAAGGGCTTCGACATCCCCGATGCCGTCGGCAAGGATGTCTGCGCGCTCCTCCAGGAGGAGATTGACCTGCTGAAGCTGCCGGTCAAGGTCGCCGCCCTCGTTAACGACACCGTGGGCACGCTCATGGCCCGCTCCTACACCTCGCCCGGAAAGACCGGCACTCTCCTGGGTGCCATCTTCGGCACCGGCACCAACGGTGCTTACGTCGAGAAGCTGGACAAGGTGACCAAGCTGCTGAACTCGAAGGAGACTGGCGCGTACGACCAGTCCACCGGCGAGATGATTGTGAACACCGAGTGGGGTTCATTCGACAATTCGCTCCGCACCCTTCCCAACACCAAGTACGATCAGGACCTCGACGCCGACTCGGTCAACCCGGGCATCCAGATGTTCGAGAAGCGCATCTCCGGCATGTTCCTGGGCGAGATCTTCCGCCGCGCCATTCTCGGCCTCCTGGCCGACCCCAACAGCTCCCTGTTCAAGGACGAGAACTCTTCGTCCAACGACCTCCGCTCCACCACCCAGATCTCTCCCACGTCCGGCCTGTTCAAGCAGTGGGGTGTTGACAGCGCCTTCCTCTCCACCGCCCACGGCGACAGCTCCCCCGGTCTCCGTGTCACCCGCCAAGCCCTCGACCGCGAGCTCGGCATCTCCGCCGCCTCCGAGGAGGATGCCGAGGCCGTCAAGACGGTCGCGCAAGCCATCGGCCGTCGCGCCGCTCGTCTGTCCGCCGTCGCCATTGGCGCCATCGTCATCAACACCGGTGCACTCAACCGCAAACCCTCCACCACCGAGGACAAGAAGGACGTCAACCCGCCCCGGGGTGACGTGCCGGACGAGGAGGACATTGTGGACATTGGCGTTGACGGCTCGTTGGTGGAGTTCTACCCGGGCTTCGAGAACTATATTCGCGAGGCGCTCCGTGAGATCCCGGAGATTGGCGAGCAGGGCGAGAAGCGGATCCGCATTGGCATCGCGAAGGACGGATCGGGAGTTGGTGCGGCGCTGATTGCCTTGGTGGCTGGCAAGGTGGAGAAGGCGAATTTGGAGGGGGTGATTGAGGAGTAAACGAAGGAAAAGCATGGCAGTATTGGGCCGGGAAAAGCTGCGCAGGAATTTCCACATTGATTCGTCTGTATGTTTATGTTATTATTTTGTTAACTCGATTATGACGAGATTCGATTGATGGATGGTTGGGATGGGATATCTCCTTATATATATTTGAATATCGATGTATATGTTATGGCCGTCATGAATGCCATTCAGTCTTTTTCTATCTCTCACTTCCACTCTCTCTTTGATTCATGATAATGAAAAAGTGGTTCATGAGCGGCCGCTTGTTCTACTTCTTCCTCTTTCTTTCTTCATAGCATGGGAAGTCCACACGAACGCAAACGGCGAATCGATCTTGTTGTGGACCTGCAATGTTCGAGGACGCATGCGTTGAAGCTGGATCGCTGGATCACCGAATCCTTTCGCATGATTTGATCGTCTCCTTTCCCTTCATCATCTTTCTTTCCCCGTGATCCCTTCGGTTTTTTCCTTCTTCCCGTGATATCTTCCTTCTTGTCTGCCGGGTATTCCTTTTCCTTCTGGGGGGGGGGGGGGGGGGGGGNNGGGTTTTCCTTTTCCTTCTCCCCCCCCCCCCCCCTTCCTCCTCCCATCCAACCAGCCTTGAGCTTCTGGTCGGGAAACGACCACACCAGCACCCCACAGCGCCCACAGCCCCTCCAGCACATCCTCCCACCCAACAGCGCCAGCACATCACATCTCCGCGCGCCTCCGCCATGCGTCGAACGCTCGCGCCGCTCCAAAAGGACCCGGGCCGGAAGCGGACAAGAAACGGTTAAACGGGCGCCTCCCCCCTCCCCATCTCAGACCCTCCGCCCAACCACCACCGCCCCCCCCGGCTTCAGCCGACGATAATACCCCTCCACGACGCCCCACTCCTCGAACCCGCGCGCCGCGTACCAGGCGCGTCCGGCGGCGTTGGATTGCCAGACGTGCGCTGTCACGAACGTCGCCGGAGGGGTCGGGTGGGAGGGGGAGGGGGAGGGGGTTTTATTTTGATGGAGAACGGTGTGGAGGAGCCCCGTGGCGATCCCTTGACCTCGGTAGGGCGAGAGGAGGGTGAGGGTTGAGATGTAGATTGTCGTTGTTGAGTCGTTTTTTTGCTGTGGGGGGTGGGGTCCTGAGGAGGGAGGGGGAAGGGGCGGATGGGGGAGCAAGCGGCAGCGGATGGCGCCGATGAGCGTTGGTCGTGGTTTTGCCTGGGTGGTGGAGGGGGGGTGGTGCACAAATGCCCCGTAGGAGAGCGCGTGGATGCTTGGGTCCGAGAGGGTTTCGGCGTAGAAGGAGGGTGGGTAGGGGATGGGGAGGAGCAGGGTGGTGAGGCGTTGGAGGGAGGGGAGGGTGGCTGGGGTGAAGGGTGCGATGGCGATGTTTGGTGGGAGGGGGGGGAGGGTTGGGGGGAGGGTGAGGGTTTGTTCGTCGGCTGGGGATTTGGATTCGTCTTCGACTTCGTCTTCTTCGTCTTCCGCTGGTTCGCGCTCGCGCTCGCTTTGCGCCGGAGGTGCTCGCTCGGGGACTGTGGAGGGAATGGCGGGTTGAAGGGCCGGAGGTTCCAGCACGGCTTTTGGCTTCTGCAGCCATGCTGTTATCGAGGTTTGTAACATGCTGTGGTGGGTGTCGTCGCAACGAGCATGAGGCGGCGTGTTTGCTCAGTTGGTGTTGAGATGGGCTTCGAGTGGTTATCGGTCTCTATCGATAGTGGGCCGATGTCGATGCCTGAAGGCTCAGGCGTTCAACATCTACCTATTTTGCCCGAAAGAAAGCCGCGGCAATGCCAAGCCCGCTCGCCCAGCTTTCCCGAACGTCGGACGTCAAACCGACGTCCGGGAAAGTTGGACGAAACCTAGGAACGACCTGGAGCACGCAGCAGTAGCAGCAACAGCAGCAGCAGCGACATCTTCTTTCTCTTCCTCCCATCCCTCCCATCTCTCCTCGCCGTCTTCACTCCTCACTCCTCACTCCTCACTACACACAACCATGGGCGCCGGAAACTCGAAACCGACCAACGAGCCCTCGCAGCTCATCTTCTCAGCGTAAGTCAAGGAACCCGCGCCATCGCAAATGGGGATTGGATTCCCTATGCCCTCACACAAGCATGGGAAACGCTGACCTCTTCCTCCTTCCAAACAGTGACGCCCCCGTCCGCTTCTCAAACGAGCTGGTCGACTCGCTGCAGAACAGCACGCAGGTACGCCGTTCTCCACATACCAATGATACCATCCAGCCCTCAGCCCTCTCCTCCTACCGCACAGCGCCAATTGCAACACGCATTCGCTAACCCACCACCACTCACCGCATCAACAACAGTCCGACTTCACCCGGACCAAGCACCTCGAGTCCCAAATCCAAGCCCGCGTCACCGCCGAGCTCGAAAAGCTGCAGCAAGCCGAGCACCAACGGCTCGCCGCGCTCGAGGAGCAAATCTCCGCCGAACCCGAACCCTCCCAGCAACCCCCATCATCCCTCACCGAAAAAATCGGCGACGCCCTCTCCTCCCCGTCCACGCTGGAGCAACGCCAGCGCCAGCGCAACTTGGGCTACGACTCCGTCTCGAAGGAGATCGCGGCGATGAAGCAGCGCCTGGAAACCCGCCGGAAGCTTGAGCAGCCCGATCCCGCGGTCGAGAAGGCGAAGGCCGCGGTGGTGGAGTGCTTGCGGACGCACGACCGTCGGCCGTTGGATTGCTGGCGGGAGGTGGAGGAGTTTCGTACCGAGGTCGGCCGGCTCGAGCGCGAGTTTGTGGAGAGGACGGTGCGGTGAGTTGGGTGTTGTCGCTGGTACTGGGACTGGTACTGGGACTGCTGGTACTGGAGGTAGAGGTGGTGGGTGGTAAAAAGTGAACGAGTCTTTTTTTTTTCTCCGTGTTCTTTGTCTTCCATGTCGTTCAAGTGGAGAGTTTTGCGGCATGCGGGTGTGCATGTGTGTCGGGTGTGTGTATAGAACGAGAAAGGGCCCGGTCTGCGGCGGCGGTTGTGACACTATCCTAGAATAAACTTGGTCTGTTTATTTTCAGTTCATCATCACGTTGGACATGGGGCTCTGTATGGGTCTCTCTGTCTCTCTTTTTTCTTTTTTTTTTCTTTTTTTTTTTTTTTTTTTCCTTTCATCTTTTGGACTATGCACCGTCTCTATCTATTACGAAGACACCTGGTCTTAGGATCCTTTCTTTTTCGTCGTTATCGAGAAACCTTGCTCTAAAAGGGTTGTTGAAGTACTATGTCTATATACCTACATTTACATCTTCGCGCCGATCTTCATACTTCCCTTCGTTCTCCCTTCACGTGCGCTCTCCTCGGTGATCATTTCGGTCAATTCGACTGCCTGACGGTGGTGGTGCTTCTTTGATCGACGAGTCAACATCTGATGCGTCGGATCACAAACATTGATCATCAGACCTTTCGGGCACCATGAATAATACACATACACACGTCCTAGTTGTTCATTCATCTACCTCGTCCGCCGACGACGACACTACTGATCAGAGTGACTTTGGGAAGGGGGGGCTCAGCTGCCATCTAACCCACTCTCACCCGTTCAACATGATCCCGATAGAGCGGACTTTGTTATTACGTCTGTTAGCATTCTTCAAGCAGCCCCTCAACCTATATCTCTGCAGTGATGAAATCTGATGATCTTTTTTTTTTTTTTTTTTGCCTCTTTAGTAGTTACAGCATGAGCTAGAGAAGTCCCTCGACGAGGTAAGATGGGCGATCTCTGGCCAGAATCCGGCCGTCTTGTTTTTTTGTATTCCGCTTTTTTTTCCTTGATGGTCCCGGTAGCTACTCGTAGGGGCAGATCATTGGACCCTTGAAGGTGTTCGTGTCCTGTCTTGATCTGCTAAAACAGTTTCGGTGTTAAGCTGTGTCTTCTTTCTCCCTTTCTTCTGATGTCTGACTCTTGTTTTCACCCCAGTCCGGTCTGCAGCGGTGCTTATGAGCCCCTGCAAATCCAGTCAATGTAATGTGAACAGTGCCTCTTGAAGTAGTTCTGCACATGTTCACGACGCAAGTAAATCGGGCATGAAATCTGCGAAGCCGCTTCGGTTGCCGAACTAGCTGAGCCCATACGCCTTCTCCACGCGCACGCCAGATCCACGAGAAAGTCCCGAGGAAAGGCGTCGGCGTTCAGTTCGAGTTCTGCGGCGGAGAGGTGCCAGGCGCTGATATCGACTATGGCCTTCCGCAGCGGGGACTTGGGCATGGTGCCCTTGTAAATGTCCTTTACCTCGCACGCCTTGATGCGATGCTTGTTGCCAGACAACTTAATGCCCATGATTATTCTTCTCATCACATCATCCTGAAAGTTAGGCATCGCATACTTGTCGCCGAAGATCCAGAGGCGAAATAGCATCGCGAGATTGCATCCATACGAAATGCTATGATATAGCGAGTTGCAGAAATTCTCAACCGTCTCCGCACTGTCTTCTGGTAGCTCAATGACACGCGAACTGGCTTCGACAAAGTTGCCTTTGATTGCCTTGGCAAAGAAGGAATCCTTCGGAAAGAGCGCGGAGTGGACGTAAAACGTCTTGCAAGTCGCTGCGGGTCCAACTTTGATGGTGACCACATCGCTTTCCACGAACCTCGTTATGTTAGCTGTGCTCTGAGATCTGGGTTGCGCGTACTTCGCTTACTTTGGACGAGTCTCGAACATGGCTTACGGTACGTGTTCGAGCTGAGTGATTGGCCGCGGAGATGGTGTGCAATTTAACCGACGAGAAAAGGGTGAACTTCTTTCATACAAGTAGATCGTGTAATACTAGGATTGTTTATACTACTGGTCGGGAAGGAAACTCGGAGAAAAAGAAGGAGAAGACGCAAGAGAAGAAGGGGAAGAAGAAGGGGAAGGAGAAGAAGGAGGAGAAAAAGAGACAGAAGCAGAAGCAGAAGCAGAAGCAGGAAACGAGTGACTGTAGGAAAGGAGCCCGGGGATAACGCGCCACAGGAACAGCGCTCAACCTCACCTTAATTGCGACATCGCACTTGCGATTCCAAATCCCGCTTGAGAACGTCTCCCTTCATTTAGCGCAGAAAACGCGGCTCGATGCTTGAAGAAGAAAAGAGAGAAGAGAGCCTGAAGTAGGAGATGAAAGAAAGAGACGATCGAGTTTTTGAAGGTTTCGTCATTGAAAAGATAGGAGATTTGGCGATGCGAGAAGGAGCAAGACAAAAATGAGATGAGACGATGTCTCTCGAATATATCTATTTGATGGTAGTACGGAGACGTACGAAGGACTTCTGAAGGACTTGGCGCCTGTGAGACGGAACGTGTGGGATGGTGAATTAGGAAGGAATATCTAGACATCCGAGTTGTGATAGCAGATAAACATCCGGGTTCCCGTCGTTTCCTTTCTTCGGCTTGTTCGTCGCGAAAGTTTGTAGTCCCTACGAACTCGGGACAGGGCGATGTACCTGACATAGTTGAGGAACAAATCATTGTAGACCTGTATGTTGAAGAACCAAGCAAGTCGATCGAATGGTGAATGACTTCCCTTCTAGCCAATCCTTTCTTTGCTCGTCATCGCGGAGGAGGAACTAGCTGCCGAGAGGGCGAGGCAGAGGTAGAGGCCAAGCTTCGGTCGCGGCAAGTGTAGAACCCATTTCCATGCATGGCATCGCACTCAATCTCTCGTATCTCAACGGCTTCGAGGTTGCACGGACGGGACGGCGGGTACACAGGCTCCACCAGAAAACCCGTGGTGGACGGTGGAGTGTGGGAGGGAAGAAGGATGAGGAGTGGAAGTGCTGGCCTGTGTGCACGTATATTGAACGACGTCATCGGTGTGGCTGCCGACTTGACTTCCACCCTCATCGCTCGTATTTGAGTTACGACATCGGTGGCTAACTGATTGGTCTCAACGTGGAAGAAGAAGAGGATGAGGGCCTGGAGACCTGAAGATGATAAATAGTATCGGACTGTTGAACTACGACGACTCTAGACGTACTACTGCGACGTGAAGATCCGACGATGTCACATCCATCGTCGTCGGGGAAGGATGGACGGGCCCGAAGAATCAAAGATTCGGTTGATAGCGGCAAGCCAACGAGCGCCACAGGTGCAGTGGAGAATTCGCAAAGGTCGGGATCAGGGTTCCAGGGTTCAGCAGGCCCTGTCGACCACATCGAAGTGCGTCACACCTTAAAATCGATGAGGCCGGAATGCAACACCCCCAGCAGGTTTCACAACCACGCCCGCCTTGCCCGATCCTGCTTGGTCCGCTGACCTCTCTCCGGCCTCCCGTTACGGAGCGACGGTCCAGGATGCGTTCACGGGTGGCTTGCGCTGGCGGGCAGGAGAATTCGCAGCCGGCAGGGATGCCCGGCCTGACGGACAAGGCTCGCCCACAGCACCGACGTCATCGTTACATTTTGGGGAGCGAGGGGAATGGCAGGGAATAATTGGAAGGGAGAGGGAGAAGGTGCTGTACCTGTATAAAAGGTGTCAACAACCACTAGTGAGCCACTCTTTCCTTTGTTACTCTCTCTCCAATCAATCCGCACATTCCCCATTCCACATCTCCGTCTCCAAGCAACAACAACAATATCTCCTTCTGCTTTGCGATACTCCCGTCAGTCATAATCACACGTCGCGCGAAACGTCTACTTGCATCTACGCGAAGACAATAGAGAACCACTTCTATCCACCTGTCAACACTAGCATAATCTCACTACTACCACCGAAACAACCGCAACCATGGGTGCCGTCGTTTCCTGCGTACGTCTTCCTCATGAAGCCCATCCATCTTCTCCCACGCAAACACCCACTGACAAATCCCCTCACAGATCGAAGCCGTCTTCCAATCCATCGGCGCCTGCCTGATGGCCATCGTCAACGCCATCGGCTCCATCTTCCACGCCATCATCTCCGGCATCGTCAGCGTCTTCGACATCATCATCTCCTGCCTGACCTGCGGTCGCAGCGGCCGCCGGCGTACGACCACCACGAGTACCATCTAAGGCGCGCCCCGCCGTTCTTCTTCTTTCCGTGAGAGAAAGATAAGACGGTGTGGTCGCAGTCAGATCGATGTTCGCGAGCTGATCAACGGTTGTGGAGGAGGTGGGAAAGGGAAAATAGGTCTCGGTCATCGTCGTCGTCGATCGTTTCGCTTGGGGAAACACCACGGCCCTGCTGCCAGAGTGGTCTGAAGTCGGTTTTCCTCGACTCCTCTTGTGCGCGAACGCGACGCGATGCGACCCGATCCTAGAGCCTCTTTCCTCCTCTTCGCCGCATCCTCACCTACATCATGATTTCACCCTCGCATCAACCACCCGTGTCAAATCCCCGGAACGAAGCGTCGTAACGGCGGGCGTGCATTTCCCTTCCCCTTTCTAATTCGCTCACATCCATCATTCCGCGACTACCCCAAGCATTGCTTTCTTTCAGTTCTTCATCATCATCACGATCCCGAGGGTTTTGGAAAGAAAGAAAGAGAAGAAGGCTTCAGCATGATGGTTCCTTCCGGTTCTGGTTTTCTCCACTTCCCCCACATTTCTGATACCCTTTTTTTCTCACCACGACACTATTACCCCCCTTCCTCGATGGCTTTGTTTTTGTTCCCCCTTTTTTCTCCCTCCCTGCACGTTTGTACGTTGTAATAGATGATGTCTCATGATGGGATGATCGGAATGAGAAATGAGTTTGTCGACTTCAATTCATGGTCCATGATGTGATCAAATTCGTGCATTGTTCAATTATCCTGAGAGGAAAGTCCCTGACATCCTCCTCCTCCTCCTCCTCCTCAACAATAAGCTGGCTGCGTACGTACTATAGGACGGATACGATGGGGAAATCACTTCATCGGAGAACGAGAACGGAGCTTGCTCCGGCCCTTCGCTCTGTTTTGTTCTCCGATCCGCTCGTCTGAAATAACCTTCTCTAATATCTGAAGCCTAAGAGTTCCTCCTCTTCGATTGATCGAGCGGTGGATCACGCACGGTAGACAAGGTGGTGGTAGGGAAATGATTGTTATCGTGAGAGAAAGAAAGACCAAGATAGGAAGTAAATACCCACTAGATGAGAAAAAAAGAAACGGATTATATATCGGTATTGACTCTAGGATGAAAATAAGGGCAAGCACAACCCTCATGCCCCCGGCTGCCAGAAAAGGAACGGAAAGGGCGGGTGCGTATCAGCAAAAACAAGGCTCAGGAAGGGAAGGAAGGGAGGGAAGGCGCGAAGAAGTAAAAAATAGGCTTGATCAAGGCTCATCGATCAATTCCTCTTCAGAACAGGGGATCCACATCCCCCCCTCAGTTTATCCCCACGTCCTCAACTAGACTAAAAAATTATACAGAAGAAAAATAAGATATCCAGAGAAAGCAAAGAGAGAGTGTGTGTGAGTGACGGAGGCGGGATCCAGGCAGGAAAAGGAAAAGCAAAAGGGGAGGTGCCGTTCCTCGAACCAGATCGATATAAGAGAGAGAATAAAGAAGAAGAAATAGAACACCTGGATAATGCAAAAGCTAATGCAGTACTGGTAAACGAAAAAACCCCCTACACCGAGACCGAAGGGAAAGACCAGCAAGCACGAAGAAGAAGAAGAAGAGGAGAGAAAAGAAGAAAAAAGAGCCCCCGCATATAGTAAAACTCCACCACCCCGTAGCTCCGGCGAAGGACAAGGGTCCCGGGAAAGTCGCCATAAAAGAATGCGCATGCAGGGGATTATGGGGAGAAAAGGCGGACGGAAGATCAAAAATCCTAAACTCCCTGCTTTCCTCCCCTGCTTCCTCTCAGCGGAAATGATCAACAAACGAACGAACGAGAAAAGGAAAAAGCCACGCATGCATAAGCACACCGATCCCCGAATGGAAACGCCCAAATGATGAAACGAAGTTGATCGAGTTGGGTTCATGATTGTCGTTGATAAAAGAAACAAAAGGGAAAAGAAAAGCATGTGCTCTCTTTTTCTGGGGAGGGAAAGCAGTCGATTGTTCGACGACACCGTCTAAGATGGATGGGATCAAAGAAAGAAAGAACGAAAAGTCTATGCCCTACTGCGTCACGCAGTCGAAGTCATCGTTGACGGTAATGTCGACGGCGCTGGAGCAGAAGGAGGATCAGCTCGATCTTCTGCTGGCGATGTGGCCGCAGATGTGACATCCTTCGTCTCTACCGTAACCGTCTCCTTCGGCTTCGCCACAATCTCAGCTTCCTCCTCACTCGCACTTTCACTGATCACTGGGACGAGCGGAGGCCTCGAGGCACCGGCCGGGGAAGCCGTGTAGGAGTCTCTCAGGCCGCGTTGCGGGCTAGCAGTCCGATCCGGCGGGGTGGAATGCCCGTTCAGTGCCATCGGGCTCGGGCTTCGAGCGACGTGCTCGCGGCTGTCGCTCGGACCAGCACTGTCTCTGAGGTTGTCTGTTGACACCATGCGCTGGCTTTCGCGTTCTACAAAGTGCTCTTGGAAGTCACGGGAGCTCCACGATGCACGGTGCACGCGAGCGCCGAAAGGAGGGGTAGAGTACGACACGCCGCTGCGGAGTGACGCACGACTGCGACGTGCATTGTTCACTTGCCCAGCGGCGGATGATTCTGGTGGACTGGGCACATCGGGTGAAGCCATAGACATGCGCGAAGGATGATACTGCCCCATGATTTCAGCTTGGAACTCCTCATCTTCGTCCTCGATTTTGGCAACACGCCTGACGGACGCCACGTTGAAGCCATGCTTGGGCTCCTCGGGAACAACAGGTTCTGGCGGTGGTCGCGGGACATCCTTCTCGACTCGCTCGAGGTGCTTGAACCAACGATCGCGAGCCCATCTTAACCGGCGTGGCCTGTATTGCTCCCTTGATCTGTGGCGAGTCACGGACATGTGGGCAGAGAAGGCGCCGACCACGACGGCAAGGAGCAAGATGCAGGTTAAGATACCCTGGATCACGATGATGACGACCCCAATGACGGTGGTGGTGATACGAGCGAGGTTGAAGTGGACATCGAACGCAGCAGACAAAGCTACTGAGGCGACCTTGCTGAAGCCCAGGCAGTATACGACGATGGCGTTGAGACGTTGACCTTCGAACGGACGCAGGATGACGATGGCCACGAACGCAAGGAACTCGACAACCAACAGGCCGAAAACTTGAGTCATTGGATGTCCGGATGCGCCGGCGTAGAAGCAAGCGCGGATGAACTCGTAAGCCAGCCAGGCACTGAAGAACCACCACCTGGTCCGCCGGAAGCGAGCAGAGAGCCAGCCGAATTTCGTGACATAGTCCTCGTCCTCGTGGATCGACTTGGCGTTCTCGCCGTTCACTGGAGAGATGCGCCAGAAAGGGATGGACGCAACGAATACCTTCTCATCATCCCCAGCGGAACCGGCTCTGCTAAATCCGTACCAGGGAATGAAACCAAGCGCTTTCTGTCGCTCGATATAAAGGCGATCCGGCTTCGACTCGTAATTTCCGACCTTGATCCTGTAGATGGAAGCATAGACGGCAATCCCAAACATCCCAACGAAGAGAATGATGAACACAATAGCAGCGACCGCGACGACTCCTGCAGCTCCGTCGAAAGTGAACTGGAAGAGCGTGAGGAACATCATCATGAAGAATCCAATGAAGAGCGTTCGCAGCACAGCAAGGCCCGCATACCCAAGCCAGTGTTGTCGGAAGTACGGAAGCCGGTCCTTTTTCACCAGCTTTACCAAAATAAGGCCTTCGACCAGCCACTTGAAAGCAACGACGGCCGCCGCGACGCACGCGATCAAAATGAGAAACCATAGGAAGCCAGTCATGAATGCGTTCGAGACTGGAATCTCCTCCTGACCCAGAGTACCGGCGAATCCAGAGTAGTTTCCAGGTAATGGGAGGCCAGGCTTCACAGGATGCCCATACCAGTCAAACCCATCCGAGCTGTTAGTGAGCGTCCGTTTTGCCAGCGTATGCTCGAGACTCCGCGCAACCTTGTTGTACTTGGAACGTTTGATGAGACCGCCGATGTTCAAGCCAGAATTGCCGAGAGATCTTCCATATAGCTTGTGCAGATCGTAGCCGCCTCCGACCTGATCATTTGTTTCTCCAGATCCTGCCGCTCCGACCATAGAGAGGTTTCCCTTATTGCTTCCGATGAAGTCGTTAATCGAATTTTGCATTTCCTCCGAATAGATCATGCCCCCCGCCCATGCGTAGTTGCTCCAAAACGCCACCAAGACACTCGGCCAGTTCATCGACAACGCTCCGGTGTAGAAGATATGCTGGTAGACTGCAAAGACGACCATCACGGACAGAGAGTGAGCATAGTGCGTCCGCATTTCTGGTACGAAGGTCCCGTAGATCGCCGTGGCAAAGGAAGCTACCATTGCAATGGCTGCGAAGGCCCCCAGCACGGACCCGACAGCAGCAGGGTGCGAAAAGGTGTGGCCATTGGTGAGGACGGCGGAGTAACAACCGATTTCCGATTCAGTCTCGTTGGAGAAGATACGTAAGACGGCTTCGCCTTCGAAGTCGGGGATCGTGAGGGCGATGGTCGGGACCGAGGAAACGTCTTCGTTCGAGACCGGGATGATGCCGCTCGCTTCGATCGGGACGCTGGCATTTGCAGGACAGAGACTTTCGATGTTTGCGTTGCAAGGGTTGAAGGTCAGGTCAAAGCGACTCTCGCCGTACGCGAAGACACCAATGTACACTGCCAACAGTTAGCCCGGACTCAATGATTAAAGTGGCAGAAAGACTCACTCATGAGGGAGACATTGGTAAGAGCGGTTTCTCCTGCAAGATGGAACAAGACCGTCATGTTATCCTTATACCAGGCAGCGTCAAAGCGAGTGACATTGATTAGACTATTTCCCAAGCAGTCTCCATAATTTCCGGTATACAATGACGGCCGGCGGTTGTCGTTCAGGTACACGGTACCGTCACTGCCGGTATAGGTAATCCACCTGGTTGCTTGGGCGAAGGGTTGTAATAAGCACAGTAACGCAAACAGGAAGGGGAGCGGCGCCCGAATCGGATTCGGAAACACCATCTTGTTATTGATGGCGGCCCCGTAAGAGGGTTTTCGGAGTCGGATGGTGGAGTACCGATGGTTTCAAGGGTCTGGAAAAGGGACGGGTGGAGGTGGTGGGAATGCCGCTGGTATGGGACCACTTTTTAAGCTCAGGTATTCAAGGTCCCGGAAAAACCGACGTTCGACCAGGCGCGTTGGGCGACGGAGATGGCGGATGAGGATGCTTGCGAGGCGAAGCGCGGTGGTTTCTCCGGCGGTTAGAAGAGGACCAGGAGATGGTATGGTGAGGGGTGGTGAGATGGCGCGGTCGAGGATTCCGCGGTGATGGGGGAGTCTTGGTGTCTTTGTTTCCCGGAAGAGATCTGTGGTTCCGCAGTTCCGCTCAAGCAATCGAACGTGTCAAACGGCGGCCGGGGGTGAGAACACCATTCTCCGCAGCGGAGCAGACGTGAAGAGGATGTTGGTGGGAGAGGAAGGAAGGGAAGACAAAGAGTGAAGGGAGAAGTAACCGGTGGAAAAGACCGGGGAGGAACGTTCAAGGTAGGATGACGAAGGAGCGACAGTAGGTAGTCAAAGAGGTACCGGTGTGGTTGCGCGGGTGTGGAAAGAGAGGGGTGAGGATGGGCGAGCAGACGGGCAGAAGACAAGGGGGGGTGAACGAGGGGAGACGGGGGGCCGGGCGACGGAGAGATTGAGAAGTGAAAGGCCGGAGCAGTGCGGAAGTGGCAGTGGCAGTGGAGGTGGAGGACCTGGTCAACGAAGGACAACGGGACGCCCGAGCGCCGCTTCCTGGTACAGCGTACTACGACCACCACTACTACCGGTACCTGCTGTGAGGTATGCAGCGGCAGTGAAAGTACTGGAGTAGCAGTGATAGGTGCTCACGGCTGTCTTGGCTGTTGGACAGCGGCACTCCGGTTCCACTCCGGCACGGTGGAGGGGCGTCTACGGGCGGGAGGGGAGTGGAGAACGGTCGGCGGTACGGTATGGACGGGCCTCCTTTGGGTGTTCAGGTATATATCGTGTAAATAGTACTGGAAAGGAGAATCGCTTGAGGTTCGTCTAGCTTCTTCCCGGGGCGGCGGTCTGGCAGACGTCGCCGGGCGTCCGGTTAACGAGTGAATATTAAATATACTTAAGGAATGAAATATGCTTGACGAGCCAAAAACAAGGCATGCGCCGGTTTCCCCCAGGGAGATAACATTGCCAAGCCCCCGTTCACCATTCCTCTAGGTAGGTTTCGGGGGCCATTCCGGGTTAGCATTGCAACTGGAGGATTGCCCGCTGTCCGCGACCTCCTCAAGCCACTTTCTCATCCGCATCGTCGGGAGCAAGCCTCTCTTGCCCGCTTAGCCCCGATCTGAGTGCCGTCTACCTGCATACTTGAACGTCACCACCCCCCTCTCTCCCCACGACACCAAGGAAATGTCTCTCCTGCTGAGGTCATCGGGCACACACGTGTTGTGATGAGTGCATTCGACAGCATCTCTTGCAGTCGCATGACTTGATATAGTCTGTATACTTGCATTTGAAGCCTCCTTGGTCTCGTAAATCACGACGGATGGATTGATGGAGTCAACACCAAGGGCATGACGTCCGCTCGTATCCCCCGAAAAATTCACTACACGTCTTCCTTGCAGCTCACACCTCCCACTTCATACAGCACCGTATCCAGCGAGTCTGATCCTCTTCCAAGAAAATAGGGAAATAAAAAAAACATACAAAGTATAGACGCCAGATGCCAGTAACCCGATGCCAGTACATGCAAGATGAGAAGCCTCCCATGAAAAAGAAAGTGCAAGGCTCATGTTCCTATCCCCCGCCTGTCGCCTAGGCATCCTGCCGTAACCTCACCAAAGAAAAGAAAAAAACTCCAGAATACCAATTTCTTTTTGAAAAGATCACCAGCCTTCCCGTCGCGCACCTCAATTGTCCTTGTCTTCTTTCCTTCACATCAGACATGATCACTCACTCCTCCTTCCCACCCAGCAAATCCATGCCCGTCCACCGCTCCAGCAGCGCCCACAGCCGCCAATACCAGCTCGCGCGGTCCCAGTCGAAGCTGCCGTCCTCCCTCCGCGGCACCTCGTTCCCGATCACCTCGCCCCCGCTGCCGAACAGCATGCCGAGCAGCGGGATGCTCGCGAACGTCTGCTGCCACCGCGGCGTCACCGGCAGCAGGGCCATCTCGGCCGGGAGCAGCTCCGCCCGCTTGGCGCCGGGGATTCGGGGCGGCCGGTTGCGCAGCTGGGATCGCGGGGAGACGGCGGTGGCGGCACCGGCGTGAGCGCTGCCGAAGTGGTCGGGGAGGTCGAGGTCGAGTTGACCGGGAATAGATGGAGCGAATGGTTCAGGAGCGTGGGAAGCGCGTGGGGTATTTACAACCGCGGTTGCGGTTGCGGTTGCTGATGAGGCGGTCGCGGTCGTAGTGGTAGAGGAAGGAATGGAGACGGTGGAGGTGGAGGGGACGGCGAAGTGACCGGTTTGAAGCTGCTGCGCTTGCAGCGTATGGGATGAGGTCGGAGAGATAGTCGCACTGCTGGCCCCGGCATCGCGGCTCACGGGGAAGGCAACGTCTTCCTTAGGACCCGTGCCCCGGTAACGCTCCGCGTATACGACGTAGCCTTGTATGTTATGTGGAGAATAGTGGCATGCAAGCTCAGCAGCCTGCGGAGAGTCGAACGTGACCTTGATCCAGTGTTCGCCCCCGACCCACTGATTCTTCTTGCGGAGCGCGGCTTGGGAGAGGGTGCGTTGTGCGGTGGCGCGGCTGAGGGAGAGTGACAGGTTGTATTTCGAGTGAGGAGGGTGGCGGTCGTAGTCCTCATAAATGATACCATTGGATACGCGCTCGTAAAACTCAATGGCCGCCCACTGAAAGTCGCTACCAAAGCCGTACAGTATCACTTCGGTCGGTTCTTGTACGACGGGGGTTTGCGACGTGGGAGCTGCGACGGTGTTATCTGCAGCTGCATTAGAGCCAGGCAGCACGCCAGCTGCAACCGACTGTCTCCGCTGATGTGTGTCTTCCTGCTTCTTGTCCTCCTTGAAACTGTTGAAAATCTCATCGATGACTCGCGCATTCTCAAGCTGGGTTGAATCTTCCTTGCGCGCGGGCGTCGCCGTCTTGCTGCGAGACAGACCACGTCGTCGAGTAGACTTTCCGAAGGGCCCACGCTCTTCCGGTATGCGCCTCTGGTTGTGCTCGGAGCTTGGAAACTTGTCAGCTAAGGTTACTGGACGAAGAATACTGGCTTGCACTCACTCCGCATATTCGAAGCCCCAGGGTAGTTGTCGGCCTGAAGAGTCGTAAGCTCTCTCCGACTCAGGCACAGCATGCACCTGCATCCCGCCTCTGTCCCGAATGTTGTTCATCTCTGCGACTGTGGTAGGAGGTACCAGAGAGGTGGAGTTGCGTGGAGATGCTCCTGTACGGACTTTTGAACAATAGTCTGAGCTTCAAAACAATGGAATGGCCGAACGGGGCAAACCGGCGGGTGAAGGTTTCGCCGAGAACAGCCCTACGGGCGCCCGGGGTCTTGGAATCCGTCACTCCCGAAATCAGTGGCAAGCCCGGAGGGGCGCACCAGCTCGATCGCACAATTCACGCCGATATTGAACTGATGTCCTGATATCGCAATATTCTTACAGTACACTGCCATTGCGGTCGTGGACCGGAGGTCGTCACAATGGATCTTACTCCGATCAGAATTCGAGGTCGCAAATCGCGCGACAACAAAGGCAAGCAAAAAAATCACCGCCGAAGACCAGGGTCCACCCGGTCATCCACCGCGTCCGTTACGCCATTCACAGCCTCGCAACTCCAGCGGGCAGGGCAACCGCCCCGGAAACGTCACAAAACGCTGCGAGACCTATCACCACTCGAGAAACTACCGGTTGAGATCCTCCAGAAAATCTTCCTTGAGACGATGAACGTATCACTTCCACGTTCCTCACGGACTCTAGCCTCCAAGCTTTCTTCAGAGCATGTCTGCATGAAGTTCGCTCTACGTTCGCTTCATTGGGAAGGGCCGCTTTATCGAACGGCCGAAGACGAGTCGACAGCGCCATGGGTCAAGCTGCAGTCCGAGGTTCTCGCCTGCAAGTTTTTCACCTTTCCTTTCTTTCTGCGGTTTGCACAGAAAGCTCGCGAAGCGCTCATCAGTGACTCTGGAAGAGGCTCGCCAGGCACGCTGGGTCAATTGCGGTCCGAGGTTGGCCTTGAGAACGTGATCGAAAGCACCAGTCTTGACTTCAGTAAACCGGAAAGCTTTCCGATGGATGGACTGCCGCTTCCCGTTCCGGAATATCTGAAGCTGTTGGAAGGGGCTCGGATCCCTGATAAGCTTCTTCGGGGTCCATGGACGAGGGAAAAGACGCTCCTGTTGTATTTCTTGGGCTCGCTAGGCGCTGGCATTGACTGGGAGAATACATCTTCAGGAGAAGTTGCCAAAAGGGGCATACTCGACGCCATCCGGGAAGGCAACGCAAACGCCGTCGCTGTCTTACTGCGTGGGCGAAATCTCGGCATTGCGCCGACTGACGAGATGCTCCGTGCAGCTGTAGAGGAAGCAGATTTTAACAAGTCAATACTTTGCGAGCTGGTCTCCCAAGCGATCCTCCGGCACAATGAACTTGACTGGTTTAGCCCCGACGTTTGGTCCTGGCTTGAACGAGAAAGAGCACGTGGAAACCCAGAGGGAAAGTGGTTACGAGGGCTGCTGATAGTTGCAGAGCGAGCGAGTCATGCTGATGAGAATTCGGAACCCAGATCATGTTTCACAGAATGGATAAAGGAACATTGCCCTGAGTATAGACTGGGCTTGACAAAAGAAGAATGAAAACCATTAAAAAGATAACAATTATATTGATTATGATGAAACAATGGACGACTATGTATCCACTGAAAGTACGTATACAGCATACCTAGACGACTTTTAGCCAGTTAGCAACTATTGAGAAGAATACTGTGCAATGAGATGATGGGTGAATGTCCTCAGTGATCTTGGTGTAAACACTCATGGCCGAAGCTCATCTACTATCTAGTGCATAGAGTTTTAATCATTGGACAGGGGGGAGACCTGCATGGAGTGGTATGAGAGAGAGGTATGCCTTACCTTTGTAGAAGATCAACGATAGATCTGAGTTGGGCTGCATGAGTAAACTTCTTGACGTTAGCACACTCTCGCTACACCAAGTGTCGCTTCAAAAATATGGAAAGAAGGTACAGGTTCAGAATATGTAAGAATTGAATATCATAGCTGCAAAGCCGTTAAGAGACCCCGGCGAGGGTCTCCGGTCATTGCAGTCAATCGCAAATTATAACATCATGAGAAACAGAAAGAATGGGAGGCTTTTTGACGTACTCTTGACTGGGCGAAGACTTTGCAAAATCCATCTCCTGCTTGTTAGCTATATGAGCGTGAAGGGGCAGCTGCATCTTGTGCAGACAATCTCCGAAAGCTTCCTCGTGCTAAGCAGCTTATTTGGTTCATGATGAGAACTCCCACAGCGCATGCATTGCTGCTGAAGGGAAGGTATTTGGCGAATGTTGAGGAGGAAACTTGGATGTTGTAGGAGAAAAGTTCAGGGTTGGTCGGACATAAAGGAAAATGTTCGACGAGGTCCTCGCTTGGGGCTTGGCAATCCCGTGCATCCGCCCACACAATTTGCAACACCCACACTCCCGAGTTCTTCAGCGACAGACGATATCTCGACCTTCAGCAACCTCCAACTAACCTTCTCCATTTAGCGATCGTATGTTCACGCACAACCACGACTTTTTGCCGAATACACTTTCTAACACGAGCGACAGACAGAACCGTCAAAATGGGTGACGCCGACATTACCGCAAGCCAATGGAGACTGGTCGAGCAGGGCCGTGTCGTTCTCTTCTCCACTGGTCCCTACGCCGGCCGCATCGCTGCCATCGTTGAGATCATCGACCACAAGCGCGTACGTTGCACGAACTCCGAACCGACCAACAGATTCACAGAAGACGAGTCTATCCAGAGAATTGAGGATTGTGGAGGTTAACACGCATGCAATAGGTGCTTGTCGAGGGTCCCAACTCGGCCGCCGAGAAGGTCGTTCCCCGCCACTCCGCCGCCCTCGCTCACGTCTCCCTCACTCCCATCGTCATCGACAAGGTTCCCCGCGGTGTCGGCCACGCTGCCCTCAAGGCCAAGTGGGAGAAGGCTGAGGTCGAGAAGAAGTTCGAGAGCTCTGCTTGGGCTCAGGGCCGTGCCAGGATCCAGAAGCGCAGGCAGCTCAACGACTTCGAGAGGTTCAAGGTCTTGAGGCTCAGGAAGCAGGTGGGTTAATATTTTCCGGGGCTCTCGATTCAGTGATATGGGCGAATTCTGTCGCATACGGCTTGGATTGATCCGCGTGGTTCATACGGAAGCTAATATGTCTGAATTTAGGCCTCCTTCCAGGTCAAGAAGAGCCTTGCCAAGGTTCGCGCTGCGGCATAGATGCGGTGAAGGTGTTGGAGGTCTGTCGAAATGGGCTTTGAGGAGTTGATCAGGCATGATGCTGGAAAAGGTTTATTTCCTTCCATTAGCGTTTCTAGCTTCATCCTACAGCATATGAACCGGAACAAGGGATTTCAGGTTGGGCTTCCATGCTGAGAATGGTGCAAGTGCGGGCTTCTGGGGGCAAATAATGTTCAAGCGGATGCCTCAAACATCAGTGAACTGTATCAAATGATCAGCAAATATCCCCAAAATAATGCAATGTTTTCATGACGTGTTTCTGCGTATTTCCATCAAAATTATCGCATGAATTGCTGCTGCTTTGACGATGCGGCGCCTGCCTGACGTTGTTGTACCTCGCCTAAAATCCGCAGTTCGCCCACAACCCGCCAAAACGTCTTGGCCCGCTCACCTCAACGACCACACATTTCTGCATACCCAACAACACCCCGCAAAATGTCGAACCCGCGCATTGAAGAACTCCCTGACGAGGCCGAGAAGAAGGTCGCCGAGGTCGAGGAGGAATCCTCCTCCGAGTCCGAGGCTGAGGCTGGCGAGACCGCAATCCCCGCTGGCTCTTCTGTTGCCGTTCACTCGCGCAACGAGAAGAAGGCCAGGAAGGCCATTGCTAAGCTTGGCTTGAAGCACATCGAGGGAATCACCCGCGTCACCCTCAGGAGGCCCAAGAACGTGAGTGATGGCCAATAGAAGCGAACTTCACGAGCTTCATGGTGGTTGTGTACTACCCTCAGATGGGAAGCTACACAGCGTCTACGTCGCATCGACCGCAGTTCGCAAGTTGCAAATGACCAAACCTAACGGCTCTTGATAGATCCTCTTCGTCATCAACAACCCCGATGTTTACAAGTCCCCCTCCTCCAACACCTACATGTACGTCACGTATGGGTTCCACCTCAGTTGAAGTCATACTAATGCTCGAGCAGCATCTTCGGTGAGGCCAAGATCGAGGACCTGAACTCCCAGGCTCAGACCGCCGCTGCTCAGCAGCTCGCCGCTGCCGAGGCCGCTGGCCACGATCACGCTGGCCACGACCACGGCGACAAGGGCAAGGCTCCGGAGGCCGAGGCCAAGAAGGAGGAGGAAGAAGAGGATGATGGTGAGGAGGTCGATGAGACTGGCATCGAGGCCAAGGATATCGAGCTTGTCATGCAGCAGGCCAGCGTTTCCAGGAAGAAGGCCGTCAAGGCTCTCAGAGAGAACGAGATGGATATCGTCAACGCCATCATGAGCTTGTCGATATAGGCCATGGAACAAACCGAGTCCGCAGGTCCCTGTCGGGAGCGTTGGCCGGCTGGTCGCCTCGTCTCATGAGGTTACTCTTTCGCGTAGGGGAATTGCAGATACTCTGGCATTAGCGGCGGGGTCCACGGAAAAGCCATGTATCTTAATTCGACTCTCAGTATTAAAATTACTAGCGCATGGAGTATGACTAAATGCGTAAAAGGCTTCTCTCGCATACAAAAACCTGTTCTCTGAAGTGATAAGCAGAAAGTGTTACTCCTCTGGTGCTCTATGTTACTCGGCTGCTCTGATGTGTTTGGTGGTGCAGGCATATCCCGCAGATCCCCACGCTAGTCACGTGACCGGTCCAAGTTCCTGAGATCCGAACTTCAGCGAAGCCGACCTCAACCATTCCCCGGTATCACCTCCTCACTCCCTTCAGCACCACAGACATCACCATGGCAGTTGGAGTAAGCTTGATCCCTCCGTTGAGCCCTATAGACCGCTCGCAAATCACAATCGCTGCGCTTCCGACTATGCCTCCCGGCAATCCCGTCTCCTTGACTTTCCGAACTCGCAGCTAACCTGCCATTTTCCAACAGCGCAGCGCCGCTCTCAAGATTGACTGGACCCGCCTTGGGTCCCAGCTCGGCATCAAGGGCAACACCGTCGCCGCCCTGCAGGCCTTCAAGAAGCGCAACGATGACGCCCGCCGCAAGGTGCAGCTCCTTTCCGAGCAAGCCCAGACCGTCGACTTCGCCCACTACCGCTCCGTCCTCAAGAACCAGCAGGTCGTCGACGAGATCGAGAAGCAGTTCAAGGCGTTCAAGCCCGCGACCTACGACGTCGGCCGGCAGATCAAGGCCATCGAGGCCTTCGAGGCGCAGGCCCTCCGCTCCGCCGAGGAGACCAAGACCCTCGTCGACAAGGAGCTGAAGGAGCTGGAGAAGACCCTCCAGAACATCCAGGAGGCCAGGCCGTTCGAGGAGCTCACCGTGGTGCGTACACTACCCTTTCCCCGGATACGAACGCGAGAGCTGGAGATCGCGTTGGGTCGCCCGTATCCATCAAAAGACAGGAGTTTCGCTAACGGAAATTGCTTCAATCAAACAGGACGAGGTCGCCGCTGCTCAGCCCAAGGTCGACGAGTACACCTCCCAGCTCGTTTCCAAGGGCCGCTGGAACGTCCCCGGCTACCACGTACGTTTCCGTCCCCCTGCCTCCCACGGGTACAGGAACCCCCCTCCCGCTAACACCCCCATAGGAGAAATTCGGCAACCTTTCCGCCGTGTAGACGTCTGGGAAAAAGTGGTCGAAAACAAAAAGAAATCTCATTCACCTTCCCCTTTTCTGCGTCACATGCCTCCCTCCCCCGCCCCTGGGCCTGGGCCTGGGCTTTCTTGTAAAACCAGATATCTTGTGATGAACGGATCGTATCTCTCTCTCTGTCTTACTTCGCCATCCCCTTTCCACCTCCTCTTTCTTCATCCCCCCGAACACCTCTCTTGAGAATGTGTACACATAGATTAGTCGGTCCGTGCGCGCGTGCGAAGAAGGGAAATGCAGATGTCTTTTTTTTCGGGCTGGCTTCTTGCATGCACCATGAGAACAACTGAATCAAGTCTGAAAAAAGAGATGGTTTTCCTGTTTGCAAAATCGATGATGGATTGAAGTGTGCGAGGATTCTCTCCTTGTGACTACGGCGAGCTATAGAAGGTGGGTATATTCCGCAGCGAGTCTGATGAACCTACTAATACATGTTCGATTTCCATGCGCCCTTCCCTTAAAGAGCTCTCTTTTCTCTTTTCTTCCTTCCTCCCTTATTGATCGCATTCAACATCGCCTCTCTACATACGTAGATAACCCACCCTTTCCTCCTTTCTGTCCCAGCCCACCTACCAACCAACACCCAACATAAAACCCAAAGAAACAGACCGTCCGTCCCATCAACCGAAAAAAGAAGAAAAAAAAAAAAAAAGAGCAGGAATCCAAAACCTAAAAGCGCAAGTCCCACAGAAACGCGAGCAACGGTGGTAAAGCGGAGAAAGGGGGATGCTGTGATTCTTTCTTCTTGTTTTCTTTTCCTTTCTCTGAAGCTATAAGTACAATACATTCGATCGAATGCCTCTGCCTTTGCCTTTTTGTCTCTCTCTATCCTTTCCCTTCTTCTTCGTCATGATTACTATTATTATCCTCGCCGGAAGAAGAAGAGAGAAGGGAAGGGAAACGCGGGATAGCTTTTAGGGGAGGGGGGGCAAAGAGTGTGTGTTCGTTCCCCGGAAAGGACGAGACATGGGGGGAAGGGGGTGTTGTTCATCCATGAAGAAGTTCCCCTCCTCCTTTTCGCCTCTTCGTGCGTGAATGCAAGGACAAGCCAGGACAGAAAGATCAACTCCTACTCGTACGTACGCTCATCACCCATAGGCCAACGGCCAACGGCCAAAAGGAAACCCCCCCAACCCCCTTGCTCCAGGATCAATCACGCCCTCAAAACATCAACCATCAACGCCTGCCTCCTCGGATCCTCCACCAGCGCCCCCCGGCGCGCCAGCTCTTCCTCCAAACACTCCACCACCTTCCGAAAACTCGACGCCGCGCCGCGCGTCTGCGTGAAGCGCGCCAGGCACAGGCGGGCCCGCTGCCCCCGCTCGAGGACCGCAAACAGCTCCGCGACGAAGCTGACGGGGCGGAGCCGGAGCGGGTTCGCTTTGTCGACGCGCGCCCGCACCACGTTGGTCCGCCGGTCGTAGACGACGTCCCGGATGCCGTGCCGCCGCCACTCGCGCAGGAGGCGCACGATCGCGGTGCGGGCGTCGCCCCGGCCGACGGCGAGGCAGAGGATCTTGGTGGCCGGCTTGATGCGGAAGAAGCGCGCGAACCAGTTGGTTTCGGCGGCGTGGTCGATGGCCGTCGCGCTGCCGTCGGCGACCTCGCCGAGCTCGAAGTTGGTTGCGCTGTTGGAGGTGGGCGGGGAGCGGTCGCCGGCGCTGGTGAGGGTGGAAGAAGGCTCGGGGGTGGGGAGCTCGGTTGCTAGATGGAAGGGATTGGAGTTAGCGAATGAGGCCGATGGAAGCGTTTTCCACACATCGAAGACAGATAACACCACAAGACTGGACAAGAGGAATGCAGGACTGTAACAAAAAACCCAAGGCCAAACTCACTGCACAACTCAAACCGAGACAACCTACCTTCACTATGATCCTTCTTCCTCAGAAGAAAGCGCAGAACACCACCTTTCTTCGCGTGAGACTTCTCCGGCTTCTCCACCTTCTCCGGCTTCTCTCCCTCGCCTTTCTTGATGCGAATCGGGAAACTCTCATTGCTCTCGTGCCTGACATGCTTCGGCATCTCCGGCAGCGCCGTCAGCTCCTCATCGGTGCTGGTCTCACGGACTATGTTGGTGTTGTCGCTGTTGTCACGACTGCGCGTGAACCACAGGCGACTCTTCTTCTTCGAGACCGTTTTGCTAGGCGGGTCGGCCGTGTCGGCGGTGGTGACGGTGTCATCTTTGACGGGGAGTCTAGGAGCGGGCTTGGAAAAGGGCTCGTCAGAAGGGGCGAGACCTTCGTTGGAGAATTGGCGTACGGTCGGACTGGGCGTCGAGGTATCATCGGCGGGATTGCTCATGTTGCTGCTCTTCCTGATGGCGAGCGGAGCGATATGTCCCATCGACGACGGGGAAGGGCCTTCGACCACACGCACGGTACCGCGACCGATGGGACGTCGAGTGGGTGTGGCTGCTGCATTGTCGCCCACAGGATCCGTGACGGCGCGGTAGTTGCGGGCCTTTTTGACGTCAAGGTATTTTCCTTCTTCGGAAATGGCAGGAAGGTAATCATTGAGCTTGTCCTGAGGAGCAGAAACAGCACGCTGAGAGTATGCAGTAGCATCAGGCTGCAACATCTGATCCAGCTTGGAAAGAACATCCTTGTAGTCCGCGGTAGGCTGGCCTCCCTCCGCTCGAAGACGTGCGCTGATCCGGTCACGCATTTCCTGGATCTCGCGGGTGGCAGAATTCTTCGGTGTATCCTTCGCGACGGGGATCGGAGGCAGCGGACGGTCAATGTCTTGACCCGGAATCGCAATGTTCGGCTGACGGTACGAAGCAGCGGCAGCATTCTCGCGCTGTGAGATCGAGGACGGCGGAGTGTCATACTCGAACGGGCCCTTGTCGGTGGTCTGCGAAGTCCGCACGCTGGAGCCGATGGAGGAGCGAAAGAAGGCCTCCTCGCACACCTTCTCCAGCTCCACGCTAACCTTCCGGGCTTCTTGCTGGATGTATTGGCTGGAATTGGGGTGGTTGTTCTTGTGCACACGGAGCTGGGGCAGCCTACGTGGAGGAGACTTCTGAGGCGAGCGCTGACGGGGAGCTTGAGGGGAACTGGCCTGCCTTGCTGCGGTCTGGCGGTACCGTGCCGGGACAGGTGCCACACGTGGAGGTGCAGGTACCGCATTGATCTCCTGCTGTGAAGGTAGCGCGGGGGCAGGATTTGGTCCACGGCCGCTGCCTGATCGACGGATATGATGAAAGCTAACATTGCGCTTGAACCCGCTACCAGGTCGTACTACGATGGGTTGGCTGCCGGCGTGGCCAGCACTCACCATTGAGACGCGGGACTTTGAGCGTCGATGATACGCCAAAGTAGACGTAGATCGATTGTGAACAGAAGAAATAGAACCTCTCCTGGTATGAACACTCGCATTCGCCGAGCGCCTGCTGCCGCTGGTGTTTCTCAATGCCTGTATACGCAACGAGCTGGGAGCAGTCGGCATAGCGGGCTTCACCAACGTGCTATTGGCAGGAAGGTGGTTGGAACCCGGCCGTGGGTGGACCGTCACGCTATATCCTCCCGAACCGTTTCGTGCTGAAGTGGTGAATATCTCCCGAGAAGCCCTGTAGGGATCATAGCTGGCTTCCGACCTCGGAGCCTCGAAGAAGCTATGCTTGGAATGAAGATGTTCATCGTTCAAGATAGAAAACGTAGACTTGGTGCGCTTATGCAAGACCGGACCGGGCTGAGAATGGCTCAGGAGAGCGGCATTCTTCGCCGCGGCATGCTGGTGGTCGCTGGCGGAATAGTCAAGCTCACCGGGACTTCCGGCGTAGTTTTCCAAATGGTCGTCGCGGTGCTTCTTAAGCGCGGAGTAGAAATACTTCTCGTGGTTCGCTCTGCCGAACAGTCAGTATGTCACAGTTTCAGATGAAGGAGAGTTCACTTACTCGTTATTCAAAAGCTTGTGGACAAGCGTCTCTTCCTTCACACTATGCCAAAGCGTACGCATGTTTCTCAAAATCTCACGGTCAATAGTCTCCAACGACAACGGGGTCCAACGATCGATGGTCGGACGCGGACCGATAAAGTCTTCCATCTTGTGTCCTCCAAATCCCCACCGGGAGTCATACTTGTGCAAAAACGGGTGTTCCCAGACTTCCTGAATGCTGATGCGCCGGTTTGGGTCCGGCACGAGGATTCGCCTGATCAAGTCTTTTGCTTCGCTGGATATGTCTTCCGGCATGACATACTTTGCACTGATGATGGCTCGGAAGAGGTCCTGAAGATGTTTGCCGCTGGTTTCTTCGGGGTAGTTGAACGGAGGCATGCTGGTGAGCATGACATACAGAATGACACCGCAGCTCCAAACATCAGCCTTGCCACCGTCATATCCCTTCGATTTGATAACCTCCGGCGCCGCGTAGTGCGGGCTGCCACATGGGGTGCTGAGCCAGCGCCCTTCAGGTTGGAGAGCTGCCATGCCGAAATCGACCAGCTTGATCTCAAAGGTAGACTTGTCCAAGAGAATATTCTCCGGCTTGAGGTCACGGTGAAAGATGTTGATCCGATGACAGTACAACAGCGCAGCAATGATCTGCCGGAAGAGGTAAACAACCTCAATCTCATCAAGCCCACCTTGTTCGTCGATGTAATGGAAGAGCTCACCACCCTCGACATGCTCCATGATGAGGTACAGCTCGTTCCGGTTCTCCCACACATCGTAAAGACGCACGATGTTCCGATGCTCCAGAAGCTTCATGATGACAATCTCGCGTTCCAATCCGAACGGGATCACGGTGCCATTCGGCTGCTCCTCCTCCATGCTCTTCATGAGATTGGCCAGGCTGAGAGCCCGCACCTTGTCGGCCGTGGCCTTGGAGATGATTTTGGCCGCGCCCTGCTGGCCGGTGATGATGTGCCTGACCGCACGAACACGAGAGCATCCTCCCTTGCCGATCGTCTTGCCGAGTTGCCATGGTCCGATGTGCGTCTTCCGGCGGCGGCCGTTGCTGGAATTATTGGTGGACGCATTGGAGACTTGGCTATCGCGCTTGGCGCTATGAGCGTCCTCGTCGGCAATCGCCGACAGGCGTTTGTGTTCTACGCGGGGAGGATACTGCACGGTTGAGGTGTTGCGGGCGGTTCCAGGGACGCGGGAAGATGTCATTTCAGGATTCTGGTTCCGGGACGAGGAAGGGAGGGCTGGGGCTGGAGCATAAAATGCGGCTTTTCCTCTGCCCCTCGTTGGGCGCGAGGCATTGGCGTGCGACTTTCTGGTGGCATCGCCCAATGGGTGCCGTTGCTGGGAATTGAAGCGATCCATGTCACGGAGACCGGACGCTTCGAAGCGGATGTTTGGGTAGGTCGCGTGTGGATGATTAGTATGTACACACACCGGACGAGCGAGTGTGGATGGCTATGATGTTTGGATTATTCGATGTTGGGATTGTTTTGGATCCCGGTTATCCAAAAACCAAAACAGCGGTCCGGTAACAAACGGCCTGTGTTGGAGGGCGAGTGACGCTACAGGCGTGCCGCAAAGGGCATGATCAGAGCAAGGAAGAGGGTGAGAATTAAAGAGAGAGGATAAAGCGCTGGAGCAATCCGCCAGGCGGAACGGAAGAGAGATAGAGAGAGAATTGGGTTTGCGGCCAGTGAACGGCTTCGGCGGACGGAGTGGTGTTGCTGAGAAGAGGATGACGGTCCGGCGAGCGGGTGGAAGAATCAAAACAAAGCGCAACCGCGGCCGGGCGCCTCACGTGGGAAACCTGGAAACCACAAGATCCGCTAGTAGGGGAGATCCAGCGAAAGCCTGAAGACCCTGCTGCACCCGCGCGGAAGGCACCAGAGACTGCTCGACGGCGGAAAAGGGACGCAGAGAAGGAAAGGTGAGGATTAACGAAGGACGGACGCAAGGAAACAAATCACACGGACAAAGAGAGAGGAAACGGTGCGTGGCGCTGGATGCATGTGAATTCAAGCATGGGGGGATTGTTTGCATCTGTTGATACGATTGGAATGTTCAATGCAGAGTCGGTTGTTGTCCGCAGCAACGACTGGAATATACCCACGGTATATGGTATGAAAGAACTCAACAACCAGAAGATACATAGACTGAAGCCAGCATATTCTTACGAACCTTGGAAAGCGACTTAGCCACCCCGACTTCCCCTATCCGCATCCGCATTCTGCATTCTCTATCCCAGCCCTCCCTTGTGGCGGCATCATGAGAAGCAGACGGGAGAATTCCCTACGATCCTAATGCTACACCTAGCTGTCCAACAAGGACATCGCGAGGGGCGATCAACGCACATAGTTGACTGATGTTTGCTGAACGACTACACTCATCTCAGAAATGAATACGATGGAAGGGATCAGTGTGGTATTGAGTCTGGCATACCCGTGAGCTCGGGTTGAAGTTGAAGTCCGCCACGAAACGCCGGGCTCGGGGAAACATCCCATCCGACGCTGCATATCGGGGGTGAACTCCACACTGCGGAGATGGAAGTCCTACAAGTAGATACGCAGATCGGCTTAGTTACCGTTAAAATTTACGAAGACGTTCCAATTGCTAGATTAAAAAAGGTATAAGGACACGGTCAGCGTTTACGGTCCTTAGTCAAACATCTCTCGCCCCACTCAAAGAGCTCCTATCCATGCGAGGCTGGACGGAATCACTCACATTTCAGTACCACGACAACCAAAAAAGAAAAATAAGAAAAAAAAAGGAATCAAAGTACAACAGGATGCCGTGGGAAGCACGCTGTATCCTAACACCGTACCTCGCTCGTCCATCCCCAACATTCATCTTTCCCCCAATTGACCCCCCAGAAATGCAAATTCCAATTATATTATATATAATTATCACCTTCCACCTTCACTTCCCTATCCCCCTTGATCCACCCAACAATCCACAACAACACCCGCCCATATCCATCCCGCACCGAAAGGAAACAAAGAGTAGGTATGATCATCAGCATATGTATCAATGTAGACCTCTCCCCGTCGATCCGCAATCTAACCACCACTCCCTCCGCATCCCCCTTCCCTCATACGGAAAGACGGGGGAAGACAAAAGAAAAAAAAAGATCACATATAGCAACTCCCCCTCCTCCCTCCCCCTTTCCCCCAATCCCCGCCCGCTCTCTTCACCGCAAGCTTATATCCTTGCAACCTTGTATCCTTGCTTCTCCAAGCAACCAAGCCCCCTACCAAACCCTACCCCCCTTTCCCCTTTTCTTCCTCCGGCGGCAGGGCATGGCAGGGCAAGGCAGACAGAGTTACGGACGGGTAGACACGTACACATACCAACCACCTCCCCCGCCTCCCCCGCCTCCCTAACCTCCCCTCGTCATGGGTGACATGGACATACGCCACACAACACCACACCACACCACACCACACCACACCACAGCCTGGAAGCGAGGCGAGTAAGGGAGCTCGAGTAAGGGAGGTCGAGGAGAGGGGCGCGAGTGGAGGGGCGCGAGCAGATGGCGGACGCGAGCAGAGAGAAGGGGCAAAGGGGGAAGGAGGAAGGAGGAAGAGGCATCGGGCGAGGAGGGCAAAGCAAGAAAACAATCAATCGAGCAATCAAGAAAGAGAGAAAGAGAAAAAGAGAGGAAAAAGGAGGAAGAAGAAAAGAGCTCCGGCATCACAACCGGCCACCTTTTCACCCTTTCCTTCGAAAGGCCACTGTTTGCAGGATAGGAAAAGTATAGATGGAGGGGCGGATGGGAGGAAGGAAGCAAGGAAGGAAGAGAAGGAGAGGATGGGGGGAAAGGGAGGTGGAAAGGATGGGGGTACATGGAAGAGAGCCAGCAACGGAATAAAAAGAATGGTCAAACGGGAAAAGAAGAGATGCGCAAGATGTTAAGGTAGGTACGCGACAATCGTGTGTATTCCTCGGTTCTTGAAATACGTCGTTAATATCATACAGAGACATATATATAAGAAGATACCCCGATCCCTCGGATTTTCCACTCGGAGCCTGCATCCCTCGCTTTCCTTACAAAGATAGAACGAGGAAGAGAGAGAGAAAGAGGAAGAGAGAAAGTCAGGTACCAACTCAGAAGGCATACTACCCCAATGCTCCCGAACCCTCACTCTCTCCCTCTGCCTCCCACCCTCCTCCGCCGCAGTGCTCGGGGAAGAAGAAAAGTACCCCAGCAGGAGGAGCAGCAGTAGCAGCAGCAGCAGGGGGTCCAGTCCCGAGAAGTCGCAGGGCAACCATGACAGTAACAGGCTCGCTTAGTGCCACCCCACATGGCCATGGTCATGGCCGTCGAGTTCGTGGTCGTGGTCGTAATCCTTAGAAGAGAGAGGCAAGCCGGAAAGAAAGAATGGAAAAGCGAGCGAAAGGAAGGAAGGAAGGGAGGACGTCTGGGAATGTGGTGGTGCCGCTTAAGCTTCTGACAGGCCCCCCTCCCTTTCCCCGTCCCTTTCCCCGCCTCCTGGCCAGGGTTGGAGGGCGGCGGGTTCTTGTGCTGACGGACGATTCATACATACCTTACGGATAGATAGACAGATAGACGCAGGGCAGGGAAGGGGAGGAGGAGGGTTGGTCGTGTCACGTGGAAGCAAATTGAGTGACCGGCAATCTACTATCATGCGCGTGCGCGTGAAGGCGGGGTTGCCGTCGTGGAAGGGGAGAGTAGTGTCAAGAAGGAAGGAGGACAATGGATGATGGATGCCCATCCGCTTTCTTCTCGTGCTTCCCCAAGGGCAGACGGATTTTTTCTTTCTTGCGGAGTGGTGTTATGTTGTGATGTTGTCGCGGTTGCTGGGGTTCGCTGGGGTGACGAGGGAGCGTTGGAGCCGACGGAAAGCAGCAGCATATCCCTGCTGGGCGGATGATTGGACGAAGGCATCCTCGAAAGAAACGTCGATGCAACGAGAAAGCAAGAGACAGCGAGAGAGAGACACTATTCCTGTCCATCCATCGGCGAGGGAAGTGAGACAAGAAAACCGGCGCCAGGATTCTCGGGAGGAGGAGCAGCAGGAGCAGCAGCAGGTGTTTGGCGGCGAGAGGGATTCGCTGTTCGTCGTCTGCTGCGCCGGTGCCGGTCCAGGGTTCTCGACGAATCGAGAGGTCGGCTGCCTGGGATAGGAGTTGGCAACATCTGGCGACGGCCCATGTCGGTTGGTGGGTGTGCGCATGCAGAGAGGCGTCTGCATCCAAGCGCTGTAAGGCTGCAGGGTTGCCTTTCCATGGCGATCCATGTGCGGACGAGGGTGTTGAACCGAGCAGGAAATTCGGAGAGCTCTTTCATGAGCATGTCCATCCAACCATGACCAGGAGGTGCAGAGCTCAATGTCGTGATGGCTCCGGCCAGTCACCGTCGCAGGTTCGTCCGGATGCCTTGCCTCTCGAGTATGTATGTACAGTAAAATCATGCAAGTAGATACATGCAGGCTGAAATTGAACGGACTGAAATCGTCGCGCACGCGGAATGCCCATGATTTGGAAAGACGACATTCAACTGACACGGACACCAACCTGACAGGCGACGAGAGCGCTAAAGCGCTACGAGCGGCAAACCCAGAGAAAGAAATCCCCGCTCCGTAGACAGTTGTAAAAAGTAACGGTAAACCAAGCTACATACCCGTCGACCGGTCTATGGCATCTCCGTGCCGACCTGTCATGTCTCCAGGGTTGATGATCTTCTCCGGGATGGAGAGCCACGGGCTCCCAGCGCGAGACGAGAAGGAGCATATTTTGAAGCTTGTCTATTCGGGTAGCTTGTCCGACGGAGACAGCATCGCTAGCAGGCTTGTTGACATCAAGGACGAACTGCACATGACCTAGTGCGTGCGATCGCTGCATGGGTGCCGATAGCAACAGTCGGAACGCGGTGGAGATCAGCCTGGGGGGATGTGCGCTGATCAAGCGAATAGTCGAAGAAAAGCTTGAGTAACGTCAACCTACTACTTCTTATTCGTGATTGAGAAAGTCAACTGAGGCTGAAGCGGAAACGACAGAAAGTAGTCAAAACCATTGAGAAGCGCGCGTCGGTGGAGGAGGATTTGACGCGCGACTCGATCTTCAAGGCCAACGCTTATGCAAGATCTCCTCGATGCCTCCAAAGCGTTGCCGGATAGGGCTCTCGATGCATGGGCTATCCAAGCGCGATTACTGTTCTTGTTCGCGCCTGGTTCGAAGGTAAAACATGACCGTCATCAACGACTGCCCGCGTCGGTCAATGAATATTGAAAGACCCGGAAGAGATCCTTCTGCTCGTAAACCACGAACGATGCTTGCGAGGATGTCCGACCAAGGCTGACAGCAGAGGTCGACGGACCATCACGATTCTAGGACGATCGAGACCGAAAGGATGATGGCCTGGCTCGATTCGAGTTGCGGGCGCTACGGCGCTGGCAGCCCAGCAGGGGCGCTTCGGCAAGGCGTTGTGGCTGACTGGGCTGCTGAAGGGGGGCATGTGGGCGAGGTACGTCCTTACCCGACAGGAACATGGAAACCTCGCGACTCCATCAAGGTTCCGCGCCTTGTGGAGGCCTTACCGTGACTTTGAAAGAACCGAGAGTTTGATGAACCGCTCCATCACTCCTACAATGGAGAGTATGCATGTCCGCGTACGAGGTTATGACAGGTTACTCAGTAAGGGACGTCGGCGAGGTTGATAGCGTCTCGTGGCGGTCGACTCCATCCGGAAACTAGAACCTCGGACAGCGGGATGCCATTGAACGACCGGACGGACGCATGGGCGAATCCCAAAGTAGAACAGAAGGTTCAAGAGTTCCTCACACCCGACGCTTTCCGCGCGGTTCGGGAAAGGGGAGCGGAAAACAAAACGTGCAAGTCGGTAAGATTGACTCAAAACAAAAGCCCAGCTGATGAGCCTTTTTCCAGGTCCTCGAGAAGGAATGCATGCAAACATCAATGCATGCTGGAACCTGCAGATGGGGGGACTGGGGGGGCTGAAGCAACGTTTGATGAAGTGCCGCCGATCGAAGCGTTTGGAGAAGCGATATTGCAGGTTTTCCACCCATGAAGCAGCCGTACCGTCGATTTGTCAAGTGTTTCGTCTCTCTCTCTCTCTCTCTCTCTCTCTCTCTCTCTCTCTCTCTCTCTCTCTCTGTCCCCCCTCTCCTTGTGACAGACCGTCTGCGGCATGCGATTCCCGAGGAAAGAAGAAGCGCGAAGGTCGTCCAGCCTCGGGACTGCGCGCTTGGGACAAATCCTTCCATGTGCGTTGGAAGCAGGGGTTGGTTGAGCGGTCAATGCCGTGCCCCTTGCCAGGGCCTCTTCCTCCTCCCCTGAAAAGCATGGCACTCACTGATCGGCGAGGGCTCGCGCGCAATCGAAGACCCATTATTGCGGGATAAAACGTCCTGTCAGCATGCGTAGTAAAGGTCACTGCAATTTGCCTGGAGGTTGAGAAGATGGCACGGTAGGAAAAGCGTGGTGTCTTCACGCATCAGTTAGTGTGCGAGTTTGTTTGCATGGGTCGTCGTCAATTGCAGAAGGGTGCCTGCAGTGCAGCGCAGCGCTTGGGCTAACGCGAAATGCAGCCGTCGGACCTTGGACCGAAGCTTCATGTTAAGCTTTGGCCTTCAGCCATGGATCGTGAAGACGCCTGGATCGGCAGCCTGCAACGGCTTTTTGAGCCTTCTGGCGTCCGACTTGGGGGTGAGGCTAGTGGTGGAGGGGAAGGGGGGACCACGGGGAAGAGGAGGAGGATGCGACGGCGGCGGTGATCACGGCTGGGTGAGGCACATGGAAAGCAGCGAAAAAGTCGGGGAAGCAGCCGCAACCGCGGCCCTGGCGAGCGGGCGTGTGGACGATCAGGCACTCGACAACGTGGAAGCCAGCCGGGCTGCTTGTTGCTCGACGCAAGCACAGCCGGCGGATACGCGCATATCGCTCCCTTCACTTACAGCGCGGAGCAACTCCATCCACATTCCGCTGCGTTGCCGGTCCTTATGTGCATGCATACTCCGTACAGTATGTATTAATTTTTGTACTGCTTTGATGCCGATAAGGCAGCGAACTTGACGGGCAATCTCGCCGCTCTCGCGTCATCCTGGAGATTGCAAGTTGACCATCGAATCCAACTATTGTGATCAATCAAACCTGTCCGATAAAGAGGTGATTCTGCCTGCAGGACCCGAGAGGGAGGGCGTGGCTTTGGTTCGGTTGCGGGTTCGCTGATCCACATCCTGAACCTCCCGTGGAATCCGGGCAGTTAAGTCGACGCCATGGCGGGAAGGGAATGGCGCTGGGCGTTTGCTCGACACCCACCCAGGCGATCTGTCTCAAGGACAGTGGACGAATGGGCTTAGCGCTCGGCCGCGCCGAGACGGTAGTGCAACGCAGGGATCGCTTACCAAGGCGATCGGTGGCTCAAGCCTCGCTGCACGGCGATATGGTGCTCCACTCGTAAGTTACACAGGTCCGCTGCAGATGAGTGGACTCTCCGTCGGTAGGGGCTCGAAGGAACGAGTCAGGCTCCGACCGCGAAGGGGTGGACATTCTCAGAAACAAGTACCTTCCCATGCCTCCTTTCGGTCAGCTAGTGTAGTTCGTTCCTCTCCGTAAGGAGGTTCGCGAGAAGCGGAGAGGGTCCACGACCGAACATTGCTATCCGGGTGGTGTTTTCATCGTACGAGTGTCCCCGTCCGGCCAAAGATCGAGTTTTATCCGAGCCCGTGATTCGTCAGTTCGGACTCAGCATTCTTTTCCGTCGTGGTCGAAGCGGACCTCGAGACGGCCATGGTCAGCAAGCGTTATGCCGCGGCCGTCGTGATTTGTTGGGAGTTGACTGACTAGTGAAAAAAAAAAGGTCAAAGCGGACGGGTCGATGCTGAAGGGCCCCCCCGGCCCGCAGCAGGACCCATGACCGGCGCCGGTGCGGGTTTAGTCCGCGGGGGAGCGGCTCAGTGTGGGATAGGTAGGCGAAGGCAGTCACCGATGAGGTTTACGGAGCAGGTTGAAGGAAAGGCCGGAGGACGGTGGTCGGAAAAAGTGTCTGTGTCGTCCGTGTCTGGATGGCACGCGTGCACGGGTTTTGGAGAGGGAGGAAGGGCCACCAGGGCACGGGCGGAAGAGGGCGAAAGGCGGAGAGCACGCTAGGCCGTTTCCGCCCAAGCGCGGCCGTCGGTGAAGGGAGGCATGCCCGCAGCCAACCGAGGCGACCTCGACGGATCTCAAGCCATCGTGGGAGGGGCGCGAGCAGCTACGGGGCAGGAGGCAGCCAGCCAAACGGTAGGCGTTTGTTCTGACGGGGAAGATGGCGGTGCGGTGCGATAGGATGCGTGTGTAGCGGGGAAGCGAAGCAGCAACAGTTCATCTGCAGGTACACTATGATTGTAGTTACTATCATGCATCGGTACTCACCTCCCACGGAAATGGTGAATTCGTTTCGCACAATTCTTATTTTTCTTTTCACCAGATAGCGCACATGCAGGAACTCAATCACCAATCGGTCGTTCTTCACTCGCAGACTTTCGACTTCCATCCATTCTGGCCGGCGCGGCCCCCCATTCGACCCGCGCGACTCGCTTATGCGAACGTCCTATTGGCTTCCGGTCCAGAAGGAATGTCCAGTGACACGAGGCACGAGGAAGGGTCGACGTTGCCGCCGGTCTGCAAATCTGTGCTCTCTCCCTCTGGTATGGATGTTGTCCGTCCGGGGAATGATGGGATGGGAAGGGAAGGGAAGGGATAGGATAATGTGATGGATGAATGGCTACTTATTATATCAGGTATTCCAAGCATCGGCCAATCAGGGCGATTACAGGGATTCATTGGGGTATCTTCGGTGAAGTCGGCTGCCATCGTTAAACATTTGGATGATTGACAGCTCAGCTCCTTAGGCTCATCAAAGAATCACGAAGTACAACGGCCAATCAGGGCGATCGTAGATTCGACTTGGGGTATCTTCGGTAAAATGTGTTCTCATCGTTGAACACTTGGATGATTGAAAGCACCCTGCTGCCCGCAGCCAGCCAGCCAGCCAGCCGACCGACCAAACCTCCGTAACGCCCAAGGCTATCCCCACACCTCTTCGATCCTATCACTTCCCATCCTCCTCCTCCGCCCTCTCAACAACGACGAGATGAAGTAGGCGCCGTCGAATAGGAGGATGGGCGGAAGGGGAGCCACCGCCTCCCGCTGAAGGCTGAAGAAAGGCGCCATCCATGGCCATGGCCATACCGACACGGCGGTCGGTGGCAGAAAGCCCCCCTCCGCCTCTCAAGCCGGGCGCTTCTGAAAGGCGTGAGAGAGCCGCTCTAGGAGAAAGGCGCGTTTAGTCCCTCCCCAGATTCGCAACATTTGCGCCTATCGACGGTCGCGTCTTGGATGCAGGAACAAGATGATGTGTATTTTTAATTTTGTGAGTTCTTTTCTTTAACATTTTCTTTGTTGAAGCCACATTCCTTCGCGAGCATTCAGGGGTTTATTCCTTCTTCCCCGCGTCAGTGATCCCTGCCGGATGAAGGGGTCTTGTTTTTCCAAAAGGAATGAAGCATGAAGGATCATCATCCAAAACCAACACAAATCCATGCATAAAAACCAAAGACCAAAAAAAGAAACACAATGTGAAAAGCGACGATCGCTTACCGCGACTCGCGCGACAGTTTGTTATCCCCATTGCGCCAATAGCCACGTGGAGATTAACATGCTTGTCGTTCACCCCTAAATATAAAAGCGATTTGGAGATCGACATGAAGCCTTTCTACTTCCGTGTACATAGACGAGGGGGGCGGGAGATTCGCTTACTCTCTGCCAAAGCCTTGCCGGTCCGTTTGGAGAAGGATGGGCGTTTTATCTTATTTTGTCGCACCGACTAGGACACGCTTTCATGCTCATGCTTAGGTATGCACACTTCCTGTGTGCCTGTCCGGTGAGGTCGAACATTCATCACATGCAATATTGACTTGTGACAGGGTCCCAGCGGGTTTCCCCCAGTCCTGGGGGAACGAGCTAAGCCTGAGGCAGAGAGAGATGCCAAACCTTCCTCCTTTCTGTCATTCTGTTATTTGACATACAGACAGACAGACCGCGCGCGCGGTACGCAAATACCATTTCCAATAACGACCGTTGCAGTGCTCTTCGTATTGTTGATCTTCCATCCGCAATTAGCACCTTAACACCTCTCCCGTTAAGTACTCAGTGCGGCTATTGACCGAGACAAGCACTGACCCGCGCGGGACACGGCTGGATCTGTATAAGAAGGCAACTGCCGTCCCGGAAACGGTAAGTATCGGGGAATTGATGCTACGAATTAGATGTACCCATGGATGTACGTCGCAGGATCAAGCAGCAGCACGGGTTGTGATATTAACCGGTGTGTTCTTTTATGTCTCAGTTTCCCCCGGCAAACCAGTGATGAGGGCTGGATATCTCGCGAGAGGATGTGAATACACATGTCCGTACCATAAATAAGAAAGACCTCCCATGCGATGCAATGCGATGCGCTGCTTTAGTTCAATGAACGAGGGAAAGCGCAAGGAAGAAATAAAAAGCACGATATATCGCTTCCCATAAAAAACAGACAACCCGGTGAAGAACGAATATACAAAAAGAAAATGGTGATGGTGATGATGATACCGTGGAAGAAGGGATGGCCTGGCAAACTACACGCTGGGGCACGGCAGCACGGCAGCAGCCAGCCAGCCAGCCCACCAGCCTCGAAAGTCCGCCCGTCTGCCCGCCCGCCCGTCAGCCTCTCCGCTGCTGCTCCCCGGGCAGGCTGTGCTTGTGCTGGGCTGGGGCTTGCTGCCGTGTCGCCTTATGGGCTCCGATCTGTCGGGACGGGACGGTTTGCTTGTGCCTCTCATCGAAGCAGCACACGGACTTGATGAACGGACACATAAATCAATGTACAGTATGAATATATATATGTATATAAAAATAAATGTACGACAATACCCTATCCTTTTCTGCCTCCCTCAACTCCTTGATACTATTCTTATATGCGCTCGAGGCTACTCCTTTCTCCATCCCTACCTCCCTTCATCATCACATCCCTTCTCATCTGCGCATCTGCACATCGCGCATCGCAATCGAAGTGACCCCCGGCCTTCGAGCAAAAGGATTTTGACGCCCCTCGATCCCGCACGCACGCACGCGCGCGCCCGCCAACATGTTCCCAGATTCCTCCCCTTTCCCCACCATGATAGTTCCTCTCCAAGGCCGGCTGCGGCGTAGCGGGGGAGAGAGAGAGAGAGAGAGAGAGAGAGAGAGAGGAAGACACCGGTCGAACAGGCCCGTTTAGGTATAGCACAGAGTATGTACATATGACGACGTTCGTTCAATCATCTGGCCGGGCCCGGCCTTCTTCTCTCCCTCTCGTCCTGGGCGAGCGGGCGGGCGGTCTTGGCCTGGCCTGGCCCGGGTGCTGGTGCTGGTGCTTGCTGGTGCCGTGCTACCTACCTACCTTTTCGCACTAGTAGGTAGCAAGCACTGGTCCTGGTCCTGGCTTTGAGCGAGCGGCCTGGCTGGGCTCTTTGCGATTTCTTTCAAATCTTCTGGGATTCGTGCAGGAACTCTGGACCTTTCCCTCCATGCCCCCCTCCCTGCTACGCATTCTTCTTTCTCGCTTTTTCTGGCCATCGCCCATCTCGCCCATCATATCGTATTGTATCGTCGGCCATCATCGCTTGTCGTCCATCGCCCGCGAACCGGCCCGTTCTTTTTCTTTTTTATTTTTCTCTTGACCACGACTGCTACTTAGTTACCTACTGGCTTCATCCCAGCAACGACCTTACCCCTTGGCTTACCTTGGCCTTGACCTTAGCCTTGGCCTGCCTTGCCTTGCCTTGCCTTGCCTTGCCTTGCCTTGCCTATGCCCTTGTCCGCCGCTCTCCCCGGGCGCGCACGCGCGCACGCACTGCAGTTGGTCCGGTCCGCTCACGAGCCCCCCTGTTCCCTGTCACGAATCCCCCCTCCCATCCAGTGCCAGTGTGCATCCCTCCCCATCCCACACAGACCCCATTGGCGTCCCCGCGCTGGGCTGCCCTGGCGGGTTTGGCTGGCCGCCTGGCTGGCTGGCTACTCTTCCTAGCTCAACCTTTAGTTACCCGCTTCCTTTTTTCTTACTCTTGCCCTGCTGCTTTTGCTGCTGCTCTCGCGCTCGCGCGCGCTCTCGTCCCGTCAAGCCTCTCGCTGCTATGCCTGAACTATTTTACTGCTCTGCCACGCGCCAGCCTTTTGTGGCTCTCGTCTCGGGGAGGGGCGGGAATGGCTCACACGGCGCGACGCACCTCCCACCGTTCGTCGTTCGCCGAGACCGGTCGAGTTGCCCCAACCCATCATCTTCACGTCCCCATCTGGGGTTCAAGGAAGAAGGCGTGAGGGGGGTTTGCGACGGATGCGGAGTGAGATGGTGATGATGATAAAGGAAGGAAGGATAAAGATATACATAACTACGACGTGACTTCGTACCTCACTCTTACCCACACAACACACATCAGCGCATGGGTACATGATTTTAAATTTAGGTGCGCGAAGACAAGACAAGACAAGACGAGGACAAGGACGAACGAGGACGAATTGGAGTGAGACGACCGAGGAATGTGACAGATTACATCACGTTCGCTCACTTCTTCCGCACCCGCACCCGCACACGCTCCGCTCCTTCGCTTTCGGACGCGCTGGGTAATGACCGTCAACGAATGGTCTGACAAAGGGAGGAGACGGATGAGGAGATGGAGGACGCAATGGTCAGCGTCAAAGAGTAAGGTAAGTAGAAGGAAGGGGTCTTGTGAGGGAACACAAGGCAACCGTCAAGTGTGATGGTGACTTAAAAAAAACAAACCAAGTCTGGTCAATAGGAGGCCTCTCAATATTTACCTAAGTTAACGTTAACTACCTTGGGTGGATATTACTTTTGCTCACAATCCATCAGCAACAGGAGCAGTAGCAGCATCACCATCAGCAGCGAAGCAGAGAGGAGCATGCCGGTACCGGTAGCGATTAGCCAGGTCCGATGTACAATAAGTTACCATTCGTACTCCGGTAGTCTGGTTCCAAGCGAGCCATTCACGACATGGGTAATTCTTCCCTTTCTCCTTTTTTTTTCCCTTTCCCTTTCTCACACTCTCTCTCCGTCCTCGCCCACCGCCAACCCACCGCCAACCCACCGACCCCCCGGCCATCCTCGTCTGCGATGCCCGTATGCGTCGCTAGCTCTTCCGCTCGTCTGCGTCCCGCTCAACTAGCCTCCCCCGTCTTTGACACTCACCTGAGCTTGCTGAGCAAAGAAAACAGAAGATGCAGAGGCCACATCCCCCCCGTGCCCCCCTACCAACATGCCCTACCACCTATTGTACCAAGCCTACCGACCCCTACCGACGCTTAGCCCTTTGGCCATCGTCTGGCCCATCCGATCCAGATCACATCCACGACGCTCGGACGGGAACCCTATCGCCTGGTTGACTGGCACCTCCACCCCAAGCGGCCAAGCGGGCCAGTCAGCCACGCGAACACCCCCCCAGCCCTTTGACACCTTTTTTTGCGCCCTGGCGTACATATACGTGACGGCCACCACTCGCCTCGCCCATACCAGGACGACAAAGCCAGTTTCGAGCGCCTCTTCCCCCCCCCCTCATCCTCCTCCTTTCTTTTCTCCACAATCCGCCGTCCGCATCCTCGGAGCGCCCAGGGCACACCCTTCCTCCCTCCTTCCGTTCCCACCCTTCTCCCCCGTCGCCACCACCCGTCTTCTCCCCTTCTCCCTGTCCGGGCTTGAGTGAGCAAGCGAGCAAGCAAGCAAGCAAGAGTCAAAGAGAGAGTGAGAGGACGAAAGCAAGAGAGAAAGAGTGTGAGAGAGAGAAAGAGGACGCGCCGACCAGTCAGCCAGCCAGCCAGCCTTTCCAGCCAGCCGTCAAAACGGACCCGCTGTGGACGCCCGGTTTCCCCCTTTACCAGAAGCCCCATCTCACCAACCCCCCGCGCCGGAGTCAGGACCGATCCTGTGGTCTTCACGCGTGCCACCGGGAATCGCCTTGACCTGCTCTTTCCCCCTTCTCGTACGAGTCTGCGTCGTTCGTCGTTCGTCCTCTCTCGTCCTCGTCATCCTCGTTCGGCGTTGCCCTGTTCCTTGCCCCCCGTCTCAAAGCGGTCGAGTGCAGTGGATTGGAATTCCCAAGCGCCTGGAGACCGGACGCCGCCGTTTCCCCCGGGGGGAAAAACGAACTCTTTCTGACGGACGGGAACAATCGATCGTCGGATCGCCTCGCTCATCGCGGCTGGTATATCAACGTCCAGCGACGCCTCCCATACCGAACACCGAATTTCGCACAGTCCTGTGCGACCGCGCGCGTCGCACCGCGTCTGCACAACCAGGCATCCGGGCTCCCCCCCAAAGCTCTTCACGCCCCTTTTCCAGCCGGGCTGTGGCACCGTCGTCTGAGACTCGCGCTCGCCGTACGCCCGCCCGATCGGCCTCGACGACACAAGATCGCTGACTCCCGCAGGATCACCGATTCGTTCGGCGACGATTTGGGCGAAGGCTGCAGTATCTGGTATCGCCTCCTCTTCTTCCAACCTCCGCGCAGGTACCGAGGAGTGGCTTTCTGGATTGACCACCGCCAGCATCGTCGGATTCAGCCTCGGCGCACGATTGCCAGGCTGACGAGCGATTGTTAAGAGAAAGACCCCCTCCAGCGGAATCTGTTCCCCGGTGGTCCATATCTCTCCTGCTTCAGCAGTCAAAGACAAGACAAAGACCAGGAAAATCTCGCGCAACCCGCTCGGTTCTTTTTGTCAGGATTTCCAGCAGCGCTCTGCTTGCGTTGAGCCTGTGATCGCTGTCCCGACCTTTGTTCATCCCGTCACCTTCGCAAACGTCCTAGCGTCTGTGCTCGCCCTTCTTGGATTACTGCCATTCACATCGCGGTCTTCGGCCTGCTTCACTCTCGCACCCTCTTCCACACGCCTCTCCCGTCAACCTCCCGGCCTTCCCGGTGTCATCAGTATTCACCTGGCCATCCGGCCTTCCCACCACGCAAACCGCCACAGTGGCTGCAGCCGTAGCTCCCCCGACCCATATGCATCCTGGGCCGGACAACTTGGGCGCTCCCTCCAGCTTCGCGGCCAGAAGACCGAACGCGTCTAACCTGCCGATCTTCGAGCTCCCTCCGCCTCCGTCGGCTTCGTTGCCGAGCAAATTCCCGCCGTTTCACTCCTTCAACGGCTCACAACCATCACCAGCACCGTCGAGCGTCGCCAGTGTCGGTCACCTTCTCACGCCTCCGAGCAACCTGCCCGGCGATGCGCTGAGCCCTGTCTCGTCAGGGGTCACCAGCAACGGGTCTAGCACGAGCCAAGGGATGCAGTCGTATAACAGCGGGTACGTGTGGTCGCCGCCCACGCAGGGGAACACGCCGTATGGATTCTCGTCGCAGGGATCGCAGTACGGGGGCGGGCAGTCGAGAGGTATGTTTCCCGCTCCTTCGGGTCGGCCACCACCGGCGGACGGCGTTCGCTCACACCGGCTCCTCCCCCCAGGTCTTCCACCGCCGCAGTACGAGTCGAACGTCCCGTCGTTCTCCGCCTCGAGCACCATGTCCGCACCGCCGGCCATGCCGCCGAGTCTGCCATCCCAGCAATCCATGCCGAACGGCCTGCCGTCCCAAACCGCCACCTCCGGCGCGCAACATTCCCCCCTCTACTCCCAAGGCCACCAACCGCCTACGCCCACCTACTACGCCCACCAGACCAGCACGCCCCAAGGGTCCAGCTTCCCCTACTCCGCCGGCCCGTCACCCACCCAGCACAGTCCCCTCAGCGCCGGGCCGATGTCCCGCGTCCCGCCGAACAACGGCCAAGGCCCCGTCTCCTCCATGGTCGGCCCGTCCGCACCGTCGTACGGCCAGCAACGGCCGTTCGGCAGCTACCCGCTCCCGGGGCCCGTCCTCTCCAACGTCGGCAACCCGAACGGGCAACCCATGATCGTCGGCCCACACGGGCTGATGGGCTTCAACAGCGGGCACGCCGCCAACATCCAACACCTCTACGGATCCGGCGGTCCGCACCACCACCACCAACATCACCAGCAACACCACGCCGGCGGCGGCGGCCCCGGCGGTCCCCACCCGCCCCCGGCCACCGACCGCCCGTACAAGTGCGATCAGTGCCCCCAGTCCTTCAATCGCAACCACGACCTCAAGCGCCACAAGCGCATCCACCTCGCCGTCAAACCCTTCCCCTGCGGCCATTGCGATAAGAGTTTTAGTCGGAAGGATGCGTTGAAAGTAAGTTTTTTTTACATCCCCCCCATCCTTCCTCCCCTCCCCTCCCCTCCCCCCGTCAGGGGACGGAGGAAAAAAACAGAAGTACAAGAGGAATGGTTTCTAACGGCTGATAGAGGCACATTCTCGTCAAAGGATGCGGAAAGGCAAGTGCGGCCGCTGACGGGAATAGCGGGAGTGGCGGCGGTAGCGGCGGCGGAAGTGGCGCTGGCACCGGTGGTGCTGGTGCTGGTGGCGCGAATGGAAGTAAAGTTGGTGGAGCTGGACCTGGTTCTGGTTCTGGTTCTGCTGCTTCTGCCACTGCGGCCTCGCATCTCGATGGCAGCATGTCGCCGACGAATACGTCCGGGATGGGGAAGGCGGAGACGGGGTAACGTCGCGATGGCGTAGGGGGTGGGGGGGGGTGGGAAGATATGATGCTTTTCTTTTCTTTTTTCGCTTTACTTCTTCTTCTTCTTCTTCATTTTGATTCTATCTGGCTTTTTATCATCATCTTTTCTTTTTTTGTGGGATATCTTCTTCTTCTTCTTCTTTTTTGGGTTTTCTGTCTTCTTGATCGGATATCTTTTTTTCTGAGGTCTTCTTCTGAGGTCTTGTTCTTCTTGTTCTTCTTCTGTTTTCCCCGAATGGGGTGATTTACCCCAGGCTATTTTTGAACCAGGGCGGGGCAGGGCAGGGCAGGGCAACGTGAACAACAACGTGGTCGGTTGGAGATCCATGGTTCCCTCTTCTCTTCTTTCTTCTGGCTAGTACGTACGAGAGGAGGGGTTGGTTGGCTGGGCGTTCTCGGTTTAGGTTCCCCCCGTTTCTCACTGCTTTCTTTCCGGGAGGGAAATGATGACTGAGGTACATCTCCGGTTCAGGGCTCTCGTGGTTATCTGTATGTGTGCATGTATGTATGTATCGGATATATATGGATGGGGGCTTGGGGGAATGGGAAAAGGTATATGTATTTATGGGGTTTCGGGGTTTCGGGGTTTTCGGGTTTTCTGCGTGTGGTCTGTCTTGTTCTATCTGTCTGTCTGTCTGTATCTATCTATGTTGTGTGCATATCTATGTAGGAAATTTCCGGGGGGTTTTCATATCTGATCTTCCTCTCTCTGAATGGATTACATTTTCGTCGTTAAATATCGTCGTCTTCATCGTCGCTTTTGGGGAGAGGAATGTGTGGTTACTTCCCTCTCGGACTAGGACTGACTGGCTACTGCTTCTACCTTTTCCCATATCCTTTATGCCCTAGGGACACTCTTCTTCTTCTTCTCCTTCGTCTTCGTTGTTTTCCCCCTTCGATCTACGTTCCCATGGCCTTCCTTTTCTCCCCTCCTGTATCTGTGGTTTGCTCAGGAGAAAGAAATACATACATATCTACCGACCTACCTACTCGGCTCCAAAGGGCCTCTTCCTCTTCTCCCTTTGCTCGCTGCATACCTTCCCCTTAATCTTCCTTTCGATCAGACTTCTTCTTTACGTACTCCTCCACCATCTCTTCATTTCACCCCGTCCCTGTCCCTTCCCTCGCACGACTTGGACGTATATACCATACCCCATGGGCCCCCTCTACCTCCTCATCCATCATCCCCGTATGGTCAAGGGCCAGGGAGGTATTTAGGGGGAGATACACTCCGCGGCCGGGAACGTCAGCGTGAAGAGAGAGAGAAAGATGGGTACACGGATCGCTGGAGTCGCCGACCTGTTCTCCTCTTTCCCTTTTTTTGCTGTTCAATAAGGATCTATATACACTGGCCGTATGCTCGCTCCCACCTTTGCGCCATGACTCTTGTCCCGTCGCACTCTCCCCAATTTTTTCGTCTAAACCGTTGTTTTTGGAGTCATGAGGAGCAAGAAAAGGAAGGGGGCGGGAGTTGAGTTCGAAGTTCGGTCGTGTACTGTATATATACTGTATACAAATACCTTGTCTGCCGTCCCCGCACTCGTGCGTTACCACGCCCATAACCTCCGAACCTCATCCCCCTTTTTCGCCCTATCGTTCTGAGGACCACCTTTCCTTGACGGGGAACCGCTCTACCCCCATCCTCGGCCGGGGCAGGGAGTCGTTTCCGCCAAAAGAAGGGGTAGGAAAGCCTGTAGGCTTACCGCCCTGGGTCGGGGGATCGGATCATGAAGCGTGGTTTTTTTCCTTTTTGGTGAACGCTGCTGTGCAAAGAAAACTGTTCGCGCAAGTACAACAAGTCGAACATATCCGATGATGATGACCTTTGCGGCGTCATTCCTTAGCCCGGACGGAACGGGGCGGTTTCAAAAGCGAGAACCTGCGGGATGCGGATCGTCACGTCATCTGCCAGAGAGATGGAGAGTATTGTATTCGGCGGAGCCATCCGGGCGTTGAAGGTTCAGATCGACAGAATGCTGCCGTACAACAAAATGCGACCATGTAGGAGACATTGCAGACGAAGCAGAGATTCCTCGAAGATGGATCCCATCCGAAGCGAAGCACGCGAGCTGTATGTTGTCATATCGGATGGCATTCGCGAAGGAGTCGCTGTATCACATTGATGGTGGCGCACAATGTGGAATGCCCCAAAGCTTCATGTACTTGTGGATTTGCTAGGTCCTGTAGCTTGAAGGGTTGAGCCGAAACCTAATGGCACCTATGGCACGAAAACGCCGAGACGACCATGGTTTAAGATATGAAAGGCAAGCTGAAAGGAGGGACTGATAATTGGGCTGCTCGGCGATATGACCTCCGGTATGATAACCCGATGCTAAGCTGCCATGCGCACCTACGTCCACGCCTGGGCCCAAGTGGTTGTAGAGAGCCAATTGCGCTCCTCCAAAACCCACCAGATACGATCGATGGATGTTCCGCAAGGTTCCAGCGGGCTTATAGGCGAGACATCTAGCATTGATTGTGAATGTGAACAGGAACATCCGGAAAGATCGTTTCATTCACGGGAATGGGAGACGTGAGTCGCGAAAAACGGAGTGAAGACGGAAATGTAAGACAAGAGCAGAGTGGTAAAAGTTTTGAAACTGTCGCAGATGAAGGTATCACAAAAAAATTCATGAGGACATGAGCTGCATTGTAGCCCGAAGCCAGGCCATACCCTATGAAAGATCCCACAGCCAGTGCTCGAATGAAGAGGCCGGCTCCATATTGCCCCTATTGACAACCAGGTATAGTTTCCAACGCCCACGACCCCGTTCACACCTCACTTTTTCTGAATTTACCGGCTCTTGGCGGCAACCTTGGGGGCGGCACCCTTAGCACCCTGCTTGCTAGCGATGCGCTGAGCCTGACCGCGGGCAGCACCGGCAGCGGACTTGGCCTTCTCAGCCTTCTTCGCGCTCTGGGCAGCGGCCTTCTTCTCCTTGCCCTCCTGAATGGCCTTGGCACGGGCGGCAGAACGGGCCTCGGGACGCTGGTTGCGGCGCTCCTTGATGACGTCGAGGGAAGCACCGACGATGGCACGCTGGTGCTTCACGGTACGACGAGTGCGCTTCTTGGCGACCTCCTATTGACAGTGGAAAAAAAGGCATTAGCAGCTGTTGTTAAAAAATTGCTTGGCAATACCATAGCATGGCACGATATGTGACTGTATGCTTATGGTGAGGCAGTTACGGATTTCGCACGAAGATGGCAGGATATGCGCGTTGCTCGGAGGACAATGACTTACCTCGGAGATACCCTTTTTGTGCTGCCTCCTGTAGAGGGTAGTCCAGGCAATGCGGCGGGGGTTCTTGCGCTGGAGGAAGAGGGACTCGGTCTTGCCGTTCTGGAAACGGAAGATCTTACTGTCGCCGCGGACATAGAGCTTGCCCTATATGTAATAACCCAGAGGACCAATGTCAGCCATTGATCGACTTGCCCTGCGTGCACTCATCTACCGTCCCCAGAGGGAGGAGAAGAGGCAGCGAAAAGAAATATACAAAAAGACCTGCGCTTCATTTGTCCATCCTCGTTACCGAACGACGGTTGTCTTTCCGCGACGCCGATGGACAAAGAGGAAGCGAGGATAGGGCGGGTTTGCGGACTAGGAAGGATGGCGAACCTTGCCGGGGTAGATCTTCTGGCCGGAGAAAGTGTCTTCGTAGGTACGCATGTTGGCGGTTGATTGGCGATGCGGTACCTTCTGGGTCGGTCGTTGGGTGTGTCGTCGTCAAGCAAGAAGGGGAGCGATGGTGGTGGATTTTGCGGACCAATTCGCGAAAGTGCGCGCGGCTAAACGTTTTACCGGGCGACGCCAAGCCCCTGCCACACCTCACCCGACGTCTTCAAGGTTCAACCCGGCGGTTCATGCCTGAGGCGAGCATTTGTCTGCGGATGCACGCTGAAGTTGGCATTGTAAAAGATATCATTAACTCTTTAGCACGTTCTTAAGGGATTGAAACAGACCCTAGGTTACAGATACCGATGTGCGCACATACAGCACCAAGAGCGGCTACTCTGGATCCCTTTCGAGAATTTCCGTCGGACTTCATTCCATTCAATATCCGCTACCTCGGAGAAGTGAGCAGTCCGAGGTACAAGCGGGGCAGTTTGGGTTTGGAATACTACAAGAACTTTCATTATTATTGAAGTTCCAGACGACAGTGTTATTTGTTGGTCGAGGTAGTCACTGTGAGACTGGACTAGACCCCATTCAGCAGTTGAGGTCTCAAGGACCCAAAAGCTGAGATGGAAATATGAGGCGGAGACTTAAAGCGGCTTCTTCACTTCCTAGGAAGCTAGAGTTGCATTTCGAATGTGGATATCTCTACACGTCTGTCAAGCTGCTTCGGTTATAAGGACTTGGTGAGGACGCTCTTGAGAGGGTGAGAATGCAGTGAGAACTGGAAATCCTTTGATACTGAGCACTCTCCGTGAATCTATCAGAAAGGTCGATGATATATCCCAAGAATGTTTTTCCCCAAACGCCTGACTGGCAACTTTCCGATGTCGGTAATATCTATAACCGGCGCTTCCATAATTTCGTAAAGCCATGAGCTGACGGGATCCCACCGGTATCCGTTTCGTGATATCTTCATTCCCTTCATTCTGGCTTGGCATACTGCTGTGTCCACTCCCGCGCGGTCGCGATCGCTGCCTTCTCATCCTCCTTCCACCGCTGGGCCACGTCGTTTGCCAGCGGGTCATCCGGGTTCGGCGCGCCAAGGAGGGCTTGGATAGAGAGCAGGATAGTACGGATCTGCAAGGCCGGGGACCAGTTACCTGTAAAGACATGTTAATGTGACTCTTTGAAACGCGGCTTGTTCTCATGCAATACTCTTGAGCACATCAAGACAGATACGCCCTAATCTGTCGATGTTGGGGTGGTAGATCTTTGTGAGGAAGCGGATCTTCGGCGGGGTCATGGGGTAGTCGTCCGGCAGAAAGAGCTCGAGCTTGAATACACCACCTGCGGATATCAGCCTCTGTTGCTACCTGATCTCTGAGATTCGAGCGGGCAGGCGTCCTCTGACAACATACCCTCATACGGGGACGAAGATGGTCCGTGGATCTTGACATCGAAATACCGGAGGTTCTCCTCGTGCGGAACTGCACTGATTCCAGGCACCCTGATTGAAGCAGTGAGCCTATGGGTTGCTACCAAGATGCTGTATGAGGGATATTTACGGTTCCGCCATTAGACGCTCGGTCTCCTTGATGATGCGCTTTGGCAGGGCCATTCTGTCCAGTCACCGTTTTTGCCAATTATCTGAGTTTCAATATCTGTCTCTTGGTAGTAGAAGAAGCTGGGGTCAGACGATGGAAAGACGGCGGCGTCGGCTTGTTTGTGTTGGATCTGGAGATGGATTCCACCATGAGCTTTGGTTGTCACTTGCCCCGCTAAACCCCTCCACGACCACCAGCCACACCACTGCCACAGATGGCCCGGGGTCATCATCTCGGTCCACTTGGTCGGAAGTTGTTAGACACACGCTTGGCTACTGACCTCGTGAAGCTCGATTGTTTCCTTCCTTTTCACCTGGGCCTTTGCTGGAAATACCCCATGGGGAGGCCACCGAATATTCACTGCCATGAAGCGCGGCCCTTCGTCTGCTTTCGAGAGCCCGACTTTCGAGCAGGATGTGTCCATCCGCGTCGATGAAGCAATCGGAGCGGCTTCCATCTCTCCCAGCGGTCGCGACGTCATCTTAGCCTCCCGCAATGGCCTGTACATCATAGATCTCGATTCGCCGTACTCTCCTCCTCGACATATCGTACATCGCTCCCCCTGGGAGGTGGCTGACGTGCAATGGTCACCCTTCGCGTGCCGGGATTACTGGGTGGTAACTACATCCAACCAGAAAGCTCTTGTGTTCAACTTGGAACTCTCCACTCGAACTCCACATGCTCCGATAGAATACGTCCTGCATGCCCACAAACGTGCCATCACCGATATAAACTTCTCTGCCCATCATCCGGACATACTGGCGACATGTGCTGTAGACAGTTTCGTACATTGTTGGGATCTGCGACAGCCTGTAGCACCGGCCCTGTCGTTTGGTCAGGACTCTGGCGTAAAATATGCCACAAAGCCCTTTGCTATGTTTGCCGACTGGGATGCGGGCGCAACGCAGGTCAAATGGAACAGACAGGATGCCAATGTTATCGCGTCTTCACATGATCGATACCTGCGGCTGTGGGATAGGAGGAAGGGCGCAATCCCCTTCAAGACGATTGAAGCCCATTCGACCAAAATTTACGGCATTGACTGGAACCGTATCAAAACTAGTGGAATCCTCACATGTTCTCTCGACCATACCATTAAAGTCTGGGATTACATGCAGAGCGATGACGACAATATCGAGCCAGAAAGAGTTTTCAGAACGCCGTTTCCTGTCTGGCGGGCGAGGCATACACCGTTCGGATGGGGCGTTTTGGCTATGCCACAACGTGGTGACTTCGATTTACATCTCTATGATCGTCGGCTGTCAGACGGCGTAGAACGCGATGACGCCGCAAAACCCGTATACTCGTTCGAGGGTCACTCAGACCACGTTAAAGAATTCTTGTGGAGATCCCGCGGGGATGTCACTGGCGGTATCGACAATCGAGATTTTCAGCTTGTGTCTTGGGGCGCTGACAGGAATCTGCACTTACACACTATCAGTCCGGATACATTGAAGGCTGTCGGTTATGAAAAGGGCAAAGAAGTGCACAGGAAGCTGACTTTCACCCGGCAAGGTGCCGTCTACAAAACTTTCCGAGAGGAGCCAAAACAGAAACGTTCGGACAAGGAGAGCAAGGAGAAGGGCCCTGGTAATCAAGGGGGACTGAGCTCGCTACTTCAAGGTACCGGAATGAATAAGGCTGCGATCCGTATCACTCAAGGCTTTCAAGAACGCGGCTACATGACGAGCTCTGCAAGCATCCAAACCAGAGTGAACACGCGCAAGGTTATCAATCCAATCGCCTGGATGGAAGGTGTTAAGATAGGGAAACGCGAGAACGGCATGTATGCCAAGTATGGCACCCGCGATAACATCCTACCGCCTGCCCATCAATGGAACTGGGATGCTCCCGAGGGGCTTTTTGACGAGATCAAGCATGTCGGTACCAAATTCAGAAAAGTTCAATTTGAGTCAGTGGATACAACTCACCGAACTGCGACAATAGCTTTGTACGGCCCCTGGGGACCTGACAGCAAGGCAGTGTTTGTCCGCATCAGCCTGAAATTCCCTGCTGCCTACCCGCGTTCCGCTACGCCGCAGTACAAGATTGAAAAGACCACATCGGCCATTGCGGAGGAAACACTGCAGAAGATGAACGCGGAAATCAAAGAGATTGCAAGGTATTATCAATCCAAAAGGAGAGGGTGCCTCGAGGCGATAATTGGCTATCTACTAGGAGAACGGGGTTTGGAAGAAAGTATTGGATATCTTTCTGATGGAGACCTCGTCGGCTCTGGGCTTGACAGCCAGGTGGAAGAGAGCTCGAGTGACGAAGAAGACGGTTTGGGTGCTGATTTCGATGGACCTCAAAATCCTGACATGGAGATGAGCGGTACCGATATCCTTGGTCCTTCTAATGCGAATGCCAATGTACCGCTTCCGAAGGAATGCGGTGCGTCTTGGGGTAACAATGGCCGGCTCGTATGCTTTTTCCCTCCGAAGCCGGAAAGCAAGCCACTGTTCACTCTGGCTGCGCTCGGGAATACCGAACGCTTCTCCAGGAGTCAAAGGATCTTCGAAACCTTTGGCCGCTTACATCCCTTGTCCCCTGAGCTGGGAAGGAAAATGTCTTCGGCCATTGAAGAGGCAGGTGAAAGTTCCGACCATGAGTCGTGGGCAACGTCCTCTTCCACTAGCTCATCCGAGAGCTCGGAAGGAATAGGCGCTATAGCGAGTGGATTTGCCCCTCCTGTGGCATGGAGGGGAAACCGATTACGACTTCACCGTTCGTCTCAACCATCAAGTGCGGGATATGCAACCAACAAGACGAATGAGCCAAAACCCAAGTCGATCATCAGGTTGCATGATTTTGGGGAGCTCTTACCGTCGAAGCGGAAGCTTGCGGAGAGATACAAGGTAGACTTGATCTTCCAATTTTATAACGTTAGATCGGCTGATAAAAGAATCCAGATATTTGGAACTGGCTCGGAAGTTTGTACTCACAATGCGGAGGTTGCGCTTTCCTTCGGTTATCGAGACCTTGCGGATATATGGCAGTTCTGCAGCCTGATTCTAAGCAACGAAGTGCCGCTTGAGGTAATGCCGCAATCTTACCGTAAAGAGCAGATCCTTGTTCTTGCTCGACGCGCTTTAGTGCGAATCAAGCGCAAAGATAGCGGATTGGATTTGGCTTTCGACGAAGCAGATTCCGTATCGAATCCCAAGCTTACTGGCCATGTCAAATGGGGACACCATCCATTTGCTGGACGGTGGCTCATACCTGCATTGTAAGAGGCTTGCACGCAGTTCCTACACTAGCTAACGTTCACAGGTTTGATTATTTCGAGCGACTGGCTGATGTGCAGATGCTTGCAATGCTGACATGTATTTTCCACGAGCCAGCTGCCAATCAAGGTGTTGACAACGCGATTGTGAACCGTTATATGTCACAAGGTCTTCCTATGTCGATGGAAGCCCCAGCCTTTTCCTTGGACTACTTCTCATCGCAAGATGCCGCATGGAGTCTTTTCAAGCCTCCGCCATCGGCGCCTTCAACTCCAGGCATACCAATTGTGCATACCCTATCAAAGGAGATCAACCCATGGGACAAGCTGTCCGAACGGAAGCTCGATACTTACGGGTCTCAGGGCTCTTCCGATGGCCCTTGGGGGAGCGATAATGTTCACTCAGATCCGCTCACCCCGTACTCCACCGGTACAACCCCGCCCGCGCATTCAAGAACCCCTAACTATCGTAATAGCGCAGTCCCAAGCTTGAGCACATCTCCGGAACACCATCATATCCGGAAATCGCCTTCCAACCTTGCCAATGCTCTAGCCTCACTTTCTCGTCCATTCTCCACTACTGCTTCCAGTTCTCCCCCGGCAGCCCAGAAGCGTGACAATGATGGAGAATTGTCTACGTCTGCACCTACGAGCAGCATCACCTGGGGCGCGAACACCTTTTACAGCAGCGCATCGACAGTTAGCGGTTTAATTCGCTCAAAGACCCAGTCAAGTGACAGGTTGCGACAGAGCAGGCAACAATTGCAGGCCGGAGATGGTGGGAGCGATGAGGATGACGGGGACAGCGATGCCAGCGACGACAGTCACCTTGAGATTCTGCTTGCGAAAGAGGCCGAAAAAGCTGCCGCGGTGAAGATAACGCTAAAAAACCAGGACCAGTTCGATGATGAAGCTTGTTACAGCGAGCCATTGCTCGACCCGTCCAAGGACTGGCTGTATCGTGGGTATCGTCACCGGTATGCCGAACTGCTCGGACGCTGGAATCTCCCTGTCCAGCGTGCTCAAGTCATGAAGTTCGACGGCCTTGCAAGTTATTGGAACCCATTGCTTCAGCATGAGGAAAGCGTCGAAACGCAGCCGCTGAAGAATTTACCTTCGGAGGAGGAGAGCCATATCAAAATTTTACCCATAGCGCTTGCACCCCTGTCCGAGCAGATTGAACAGCATGTTTCGCGGTCGCAGCTGAATCCTCAAGCGTCGCCGTTCGTACCCGGAAGCCAGAAGAATTCCCCGGTTGGGTTGTACCCGGTGGATGCAGCAGTATCTGACGGCTCACGAACGTCACTCAATCCATACCACTCAAACACCTTGGGTTCTGAGGCAACACGACGCAGCGTTGCTTCTACCCGCGACATTTCCCGCTCCGCAGAGACGCACGGCAAACCAGACCCTCGCACGTGCGCTGTCTGCTGGCGCTCAATATGGGGCACGTACTACCTATGCAGTTTCTGCAATGACGCTGTTCATGCCAACTGTTGGAGCGGTTATGTTTGCCCCGACTTTCTGGCAACACAGGATAAGAGAAGTATGAAGGAAAGGGCGGATGGGCCCAAGGACCCGGATGCCGCTTGGTGGATAGAGATGGGAACAGAGTACTTCTGAACACCCTTTTGGAGAAGAGACTCTGCCCATGGGTAATCCAATGACATATGTTTTTCGGCTTCACGATTCTCTCCCCTACCATACCCAGACATTGGCAGTAAGATAGGTGGGTTAGAACGTCTGGCGCGACGTCGTCCGTTTGACTCAGTGTAACCCTTCAAACGCTTCGGTAACTTATACAGATTCGCTTCGTGGTTTGAAATAAAAACGATGGGCGCCGACGATAAGTTACTTTCGCCATAATCGGGGTTTTCACAGTGGCTCACTTCACCATTATACAAGCCGGGTCCTTGGACTTCGACCGGAGGTACTTGCTGTTACCAAAACATGGAAGGAGCCCTCAATGCGCTCTACAATGCTTGAAGCCCTCTGTCCGTGCGTCCAGCTGTCGCACTGACAGCAGTCGTACCATGACATGTCGGAGCAGCGAACAGGCGGCCTCAACTGGCTCTGTTTGGACTCACTCGCGCATATACAGACCAGCGGATGCTAGAGTTAACGAGAAATCACCCGCCCTAGTGCATGGGAATCCAACTAAGCTTATGCCTCGCTGAGTATGACGGCCACTGCTTCCAGGAGATCGTCGTCGCGCTGCAGCAGCTCGCTGGACGTCAGAGAAATGGATGACCTCATGTGTCAAGCCCACCACTGCATTGGGCGACTTGAGGTGCATCCAGATAGGGATATCTTAGTACTGATGCCCTAATCTGACTTGATAGGTTATTGGGCCATGTACCCGGGAAAAACTCTAAGGGAAAGTAACCCTCTCGATTCCAGCCAGTAACATGATGACTTATGAAGGTGATGTCGCCTGGAGGCATGTAGTGAGCAATTGTATTGACGTTTGGAAACTACAGGTTCGAAATTGTGGCATTCCTTCGCATTATGTAGCCTACGCGGAAAGGCAATGGCCCCGTCACCCGAAGTGTGGAAGCCCACGGAGTCAACAACTTGGAGCTCGCAGTTCTATCAGCAGTCGACCGAGGAACGTCGCTTCTTCGAAAGGTATGGTAGGCTCTGCTGTCGTCTGCCTTGTCTCGATCAACATAAAGCTATCGGTCCATTGCTCCTTCCACAATTTCGATATCCTCAGGTTGGTGAAGAATCCAGTCTCTCTAGAGCCCATTCAGTCTACAATTGTTCTTCGCAGTTGTTCTTCCCAATCGTTACGTCACAATATTTTCAGATAGTCGCTTGGTGTGAAAATGTCAGCTGTCCTTTGGTTTCTATATCTTCCTCACACTTGTCTTATTGTCTTCCGCGAAATATGCAACTTTCCTTGTCGTCTCCTCTATTGTCAATAGCAGCACGTGAGGTTGGTGATTTCGTCAAACCCGTATAGCTTGCAGGGTCGCCTGCAGGTTGGTTAGCGAAAGCGACGCGGCACAAGCCCGCGTCACCACATAAATTCACAGTCTTGAACAACACGGACGTCGTTGTCATTATCACCTTCACAAACAAGTCTCTACCGTACCCCGTTCAGCATCACTCGTGCGTATTGGCAGGTTTATATTATCAAACACCTGTTGCAGCAGAGCACTATTTCTATCCCGCTCTTAATACCTACATACCTTCCTCTCCTTCGAAGCGTCGCATCCAAACGCTGTCACGATGTCTGCAACCATGATCAAGATCAATGTCGGTTCTCCCCCGGCGCGCCTTAAGACTTTCAGTGTGGATTTCGAGGATGTTTGCAAGAGCCCCGTGCTTGCGTCACTCATCCGCAACGGTACAATCGAGCTACCTAATGTCTCTGTGTCCATATTCACTCACGTCGTGAAGCACCTTGGCGGCCAGCCGGTTGGCGAGCACGTCTCGTTCGGCGAGGCGCCGAATCCAGCAATTCGTGTCTGGGTATTGGCGGCGGATCTTGCACTGCCGAAGTTGCAGAATGAAATGTTGCAACTGACCGTTCTACGATACTTAGACGGCGGTCGTCCTTCATTGGCAACACTGGATTTTGTATGGGAGGAGGCGGGAGGTGCGAAGGGTGCCAAACTCCGCAACTTCTTAAGCAACTGGTGCAAAGAAAGCGTCTCAGAAGAACAGTATGCGCTTTGGACCAGCAAGAGTCTCTTGCCAATGGAGCTAGCAGAGGACCTGGCGAAATCGTGGGCCGGTGAAGGTCGTAAACTGTGGAACCTGAGGGCTTTCGAGAAGTGGACCGGGCACAACTGGGTGGACTACCTAGTGGATGAAAGCGAGGAGGCAGTCATTGCCGCGACAAACAGAACCCTAAGAAGGATGCAGAGCGCTCAAGGAATCGATACACCTACTGAGGAGTTCGTGAACCTTGCCGGGAAGCTGAACCTCAACAGCAACGATGCAAAACTGGCGGCAGACAGTTATGAGAACCATCCGTATAGAGATGCTAATGACGTGTCTCCAAAAGACATGAAGTATCTGAAGGAGGAGCTGCTCTCGCTGGTCGACTCGGATGATTTTGATTGCAAGCAGCGCAATCACTGGAGGGCTCTCATCAGGCCAGACTTACTGGACCAGGATACGCTTGAAGCCCGACTGACCGCGCTGGAAAATGAGTACAAGCAGAAGAGGGACAAGGAGCGTCAGATGAACGGCGGCGCCCCGAAGAAACCAGTAGGTAAGATAGATCGGTACCCAATTTGCATCCAAGTTGGGTTGATTCTGACATTTGCAGACTTGGAAAGCATCTGGAAGCGCCCGCCACCCAAGCTGCCGCGGTGGAACTTACCTGGCTACGCCCATCTGCAGAAGGGCAAAGGTAAATTCGCGCTCTTCTAAGCTTCACGTTCATGTGGCTCACATACAACCTTACCAGGTGACGATCCGGCTTTCTCGTTTCCACGGTTCCCTGTCACGTCTAAGACCGCAGCCTTTCCGTCCGCCCCACCCTCCGCGGACCCGATCCCCACGGCCACTGCTTCGGGATTCACTTATACGCGCCCCAGCGCCAACAACCCTTATGTAACGACCCCAAGCCCGTTTGACACCAACCTCGCCAACCCATACCACTTCCCACCTCTCGGCAACAACCTTTCCAACCACACGGTCAGCGCAGGCCCCGGGACGAGCAATATGAGCACGGCCAGCACCAACGGACATAGCAGCCTCAGCAACTCCTCCGCTGGCACCCCTCAACCCTACACCCATAACGGTGGCCCGCAGCACACCCACAACACCTTCCCAATTCCGGACCCAAACACCACCGCTTTTCCCTTCCAAGGCAGCAATAATAACAACCACAACCTTTCTGGTGCCGATACCAGCACCGCCGCCGGCATCGCCCCTCACCCAGTCCCACAAGTCCAACCCTTTGGCCCCGATACCAACACGAGCGCCAACATGGCTACTCACACCCCAACCCCCAACCCGTTCCTGAGCACCTTGACCAACCCTCCCTACGCCCCTTTCGGGGCCCCCCGCGCGCCTCAAGCTCAGCAGCAGCAGCAGCAACAGCCGCAGCCGCAGCCGCAGATCTCCCCGTACGCAGCGAAGCGCGACTGCGAAGCGCGTCGTGAATGGGAGCGCCACATGGCCCGCAGGCCAGGTCTGCAGCAGCAGCAGCAGCAGCAGGGACCGCCGCAGGGACCGCAGCAGCAGCAGCAACAGCAGCAGCCGCAGGCGCCGCGGGCTTTCCTGTTCCAGCAGCAGCAACTTCAGCAGCAACTGCAGCACCTGCAGCGGCAGCATGGGGACGGTGCGAGCGTGCGCAGCAGCAGCAGCGTGGAAAGGGGTGTGACTCCGGTGACGGAGGGCAGCGTGGCGGGCGCCGCTCCTGGAAGTACGGGCAAGAGGCTTAGGGCGGAGGCGAGGAGCTGGGATGCGCTTGCTGGTATGCATTTGTGAGTGTGGGAAAAAGGTTTTCCTTGGTCCTTTGTGTCTCCCGGTGTGTGACAGGGAGGTGAGAGAAAGACGGATGACGGTTGTTTGGAAACGGGGGAAGACAAGGTCAGTCTCACGGTTTCGGTGTTTTTGTTTTTTGACTTCCTCTAGACCCGAGGGTCATTCCCCTGCCTTTCCTCTTCTTTGATTTCCCTTTCTTCTTTCTTTTTTTTCTCCCCTTTCCTTCGTCGATCAGATGTTGTATTTGTTGTTTTGGTGCGGTGCAGGATTTCTTTCCTTTCTCTTTTTTTCTATTAAGTACTGCGGAAGGAAGCACAAGAAGGAGCGCTTCATAAAGCGGGCAAGCAAGCTTGCAGGATGCCGGCTGTGTGGGATCGCATGGAATGCTGCCAGAAGACTGGCGGCGGCGTCTTTTTTCCCTTCTTTCCTACTTTCTTTTCTTTCCCTTCAACCCTCCAGGTTTTTTTTGTCTTTTCTCTCCTTCTTCCACCCCACCCCTTCCCCCCGAAAGTCCCTGTCCGAAGCACGCGCATAGGCAATCATCGCGCGTCCTTTTATGACGCAAATGGGGAACAGCACGAGATGTGGGTTTTGTACTTTTAGAACCAAGGCAGAAGCGCGAGCAAGACGAAACGTGGGACTTTGTACTTTTAGAACGAAAGCAAGGGGATTGTGCGGATGCTGGAATACAAGAGAAAGTTCTGGGTTTTCACCTACCTTGCATCTCGTGTGCTTCCTTTTTGATTCCATTTCACCGTTCCTTTTCCATTTTTGCGTATCATAAAACCGGTACATCCAACCGCCCGCTCAACTCCAGATTTATATCACTTTTGCCACCCCCCCTCCCCCCCCCCAAAAACCCTCGAGACCCAACCGGACCACGCATCACCCCACGCAAGCCCAAACCCTCTTTTCCCCTACATCAAACACCCCGCTTCCCGACTACTCTGCAACTCGCTCCCACCCAGCCGGACCCGGTGCCCACCGGGGTGGAGCACCGCGAACGCCTCGACCATCCACTCGTACCACACCTTCCGATCGTCCGTCAGCCGCCACATCTGCACCTCCAACTCGCCGCCGTCGGGCACGTAGACTGGGTTCTGCAGGGAATGAGCCAAGTCAGCGAACGAGATCACATAGCACCCATGCTGGGTAGGCGGGATGGGGGAGAAAACGGACGTACCTTCAACGGGAAAAAAATCGGAAACCAACTGATCATATCCCGACTCTTAGCATCCATGGTGAGCGGGTTGGTCGAGAGTTCGACGGCCTCCGGCTCCGTCCCACTTGTAGCTGTACCCGGCTGCTGCTCCTGCCGATACAGCACGCTCTCGAACCACCCGCCCAACCCGTGGCACAGGCCCCGGTGCCGCACGGGGAAGACGCCCCGGTAAAAGCGCGCGTTGTGCTCGTTGCCGCCTTCGCCGCCGGCGACGCCGCCGCTGCCGCCCGCGGCCGCGCCGCCCCGTCGCGAGGCTGCGGCGGCGAGCACGGGGCCCGGGAGCGGGTGGTGGAATTGCCAGGTCTCGTGGACGAGGGGTGGGGCCGGGTGTTGTTCCGGGTCGGTGGCGGCGGCGGCGGACGGCTTGCTGATGCTGGGGGTAGGGCTGGTGGTGGTGGTGGTGGAGAGGTAGTCGACGGCGTGCAGGAGGACGACGTAGGGGATGTCCCAGGCGTGTTCGTCGCTCTTCTCGCGCGCGCGCAAGTCCTGGTGCAGCTTGGGGGCCGCGAGGGGCGAGACGTGCGCGGTGTAGCTCTGGGGGATGGAGATCCCCGTGCCGGGGGCGAGGACGTGCTGGACGCCGTCCAGGCACTCGGGCGAGAGCTCGTTGTCGGCGAAGGAGCCGAGGAGCTCGCTGACGAGGATGTCGACGTGGCCGACCCGGCCGTCCGGGAGGACGGGCCCGCGCCAGGCCCGCATGTCGCTCTTCACCACGCTCACCTGGCCCTTCCATTGCCCGAGGTTGTGGCGTTGCAGGAGCACGTACGCTTGCGGGTTCTTCTCCACCGCCCAGAACGTGCACTTCACGCCTGCGGACCGCGCGGCGTTCATGGCGCGGGCGACGAGGGGGCCGCGGCCGGCGCCGGCGACGGCGATGCAGACGCTGCCATCGGGTCCGGAGGTGGGCTTGCCGAGGCGCTGGAAGTCTTGGAGGGCGAGATGGATCGCGCGCTCGTACCAGGCGTACTTGATCGGGTCCTTCTCGAAGACCTCGTAGGTGATGGATTCGAGGTTGTCGGTGAGCGGTTGCAGAGGGGATTGCAGGTAGTCTTGGTAGCCGACGGTGTAGCGGTGGGTGGGGGGCGGCGGGGGCTGGTGGCGCTGAAGGTAGCGGATGTAGGAGAGGTGGGGGGTCGGGTCGGTGTACTTGTGTTTCTTCGCGGCGGCAGCGAGGGCTTTGGCTTCGGCGGGAGTGGGGGAGGCGAGGGGAGCGTCGGCGGCGGTGGCGGGGGAGAGGTGACCGGTGGCAAAGGTGGCGAGCTCGGCGGGGTCATTCAGGCCGGGGATCGGACCGACGTCCCACAGGAGGATCCAGGGGAAGGTGCTGAGGCGCATGCAGCGGCTGATGTAGGCTTGGTGCGGACGGGAGAGGACCTGCGAGCCGCGGGCGTTGGTGAGGAAGGAGGAGCCGGGCAGGACGAGGATCCGGATCGGCTCCGACACCCAGCGCGACTGGATGGCAACGGGTGGGAGCCGGCGTGGGAGGGTGAGTGCTGCCGGCAACGGTTAGCATAGAGGGCCTGAATGTCTTTTTCCCCAGGTGTGGCAGCAGGGCAGCACAGAAGAATAGCATCCAGCGTCGGACTCCCGTGAACGACGCAATGATGGATGCAATCCAATAAAGGGCACAGGTTGGCTTGACTTACCGATCGATAGTCTCGTGTTATAGTCACACACACGCCGGATCACGTTCCACGCGTCCCACGTGCCATACAGGTCCGCCTTCCTCTTCTCATCCTTCCCGGTATACTGCGCGCTCGTGAAGCGAGACAGGTCGCCGACGTCCTCTTCCTTCTCTTCAGACGGGTTGTCCGTCATCGGCAGCCGGATGTGGATGCGGAGGTACGGACCGATGTTGAGAGCTTCCTGGACCGCCCGGGCGAACTGCGCGATGCCGACGCCATGGTGGTTACCGTGGTGCAGCTTCGGTCCCTCCACGATGACGTTCACGCACCCGCAGAAGGCGGCATAGGCGATCTCCTGGTTGAAGACCTGCCAGGACAGCTGGGCGATGACGGGGTCCGGCGAAGCTAAGTCGATCCATGGGCTCGTCAAGGCGATCAGCTGCGACACCGTGTCCGAGGGAGTCAAGGGCGTGTCCTCCGGGGTCAAGGCGGGGATGATCGGCAGCGGAACGGCGGCCGGGGTTCCTGTGGCGGAGACGGCCTGGTTGTAGTTGCTGAGGAGGGTCAAGACGCCGGAGTGGAAATGCGGCGTGGTGATCGGAGTGGTGAGCATGTCATACTGCGCCCAAGCTGGGTGAGCGAAGATTATCATTGAACTGGTTGATCTAGGGGACTTACATTGCAATCTTGCGCTTGCTGCAAGACCTGATCCGTGACCGGGAGAGCGCGCTTGCTTTCGTGCTGCCCCACGTAGAAGGTGGGCAAGGGATCGCCTTGCTGACTGGTGGGAGAGTCCATAACGGAGCGTATCTTTCTGTCGTGGTGGTAGTGGTCCTGATCGTGATCGTCGGGCGCTGGATCTCAACCAAGGGAGCGAATGGTGAACACAGGGAGAGAGAGATCGCGTCGTGAGTGGACAGGCAGTGGCAGAAAAGCTGAGACAATGTGGAAAGGAACGACCGAAGGGAGAAGCAGCAGTAGCAGTAGCAGTAGCAGCAGCAGCAGCAGTGGATCGGTAGGGAGCAAGACAGGCGCAGGCACAAACAGGCAACCAGGCACGACAGAGTCAAGCAGCTTTCACCTTTTTCCAGCTTCTCAATTCCAGGCACAACAAGTTCAGCCCGTCAGGCGCGCCAGGGTCTCGTGCCTCAGGCCTCGTCCACTTATCGATCTCCCGTCAGGTCCCCGCCGCCAATCCATGATCCGTGCACGTCTGGCAATCCCTGCCGCGGAGATCGACGTTGTTCCGCCCCGAAACTTTTTGGCAAGACCGGACCCGACGTTGGCAGTCCGTCAACGGGACCCATTTGCACGTCCAGCGGCGACATTCACACTTTGCGCCTGTTGACCTCAACCTCGATCTCGACCTCTCACTTGCCGCCTTCTCCCTTCCCGCCTTCCTCACGTTCATTCTTCCTTCCCAACTTTCTGCTATCTCTACCCATGGCTGATCGCAGGCCCGACGGCCAAGATTCTCGCGCAAAGCGACAGAAAACATCCTCCGCCGACATGGATCCTCGAAACAATCCTTACCTGGCGCACCACTACGAGAACGATGACAGCGCCAACGGCTATGGATCCCAGGCCAACGGCGCCAACGGCGCCAGCTCCATCCTGAGCACCTTCAAGCGACACCAAACCACCGCCGCACTGGCCGCGAAGGCCGAGGATGGCCCCAGCAATCCTTTCACTGGCAAGCCGCTCTCCGAGAGATACTTCAGCATCCTGAAGACCAGGCGGGATCTGCCCGTTCACGCTCAGAGGTATGTCGCGCCTCCCACCGGGCACCTTCACTTGTCCCCGTCCTTTGCACTGGACGCTAACCCTGCCCAGAGATGAGTTCCTCGAGCTCTACCAGAGGTCCCAGATCCTCGTCTTCGTCGGTGAGACCGGTTCCGGTAAAACAACCCAGATCCCACAGTTCGTCCTCTACGACGACCTCCCACACCTGAACAAGAAGATGGTGGCCTGTACCCAGCCTCGTCGTGTCGCTGCCATGTCCGTGGCCCAACGTGTCGCGCAAGAAATGGACGTCAATCTGGGTGAGGAGGTCGGTTACAGCATCCGTTTCGAGGACAAGACGTCGCCGTCGACCATTCTGAAGTATATGACGGACGGTATGCTGTTGCGCGAGGCCATGCACGACCATGACTTGACCCGGTATAGCACCATCATTCTTGACGAGGCTCACGAACGTACACTGGCTACCGATATCCTCATGGGTCTGCTGAAGGAGGTGGTGCAGAGGAGACCTGATCTGAAGCTGGTGATCATGTCTGCTACCCTGGATGCGACCAAGTTCCAGAAGTACTTCAACGATGCGCCGCTGCTTGCCGTCCCCGGTCGGACGCATCCCGTCGAGGTTTTCTACACCGCCGAACCGGAGAGAGATTATGTGGAGGCTGCCTTGCGCACGGTCTTGCAGATCCACGCCACCGAACCGGAAGGTGACATCCTATTGTTCTTGACGGGTGAAGAAGAAATCGAGGACGCCTGCAGAAAGATCCAGCTGGAGGCAGATGAGCTGGCTCGGGAAGCAGATGCAGGCCCGTTAAAGGTCTACCCTCTCTATGGTTCACTGCCGCCCCATCAGCAGCAGCGCATCTTCGACCCGGCCCCGCAAGGTCGCCCCGGCGGAAGGCCTGGCCGCAAGGTCATTGTATCCACCAACATCGCCGAAACTTCGCTTACCATTGACGGTATCGTCTACGTGGTTGACCCCGGATTCAGCAAGCAGAAGGTCTACAACCCTCGGATAAGAGTCGAGTCGCTTCTTGTTTCTCCCATCTCCAAGGCTTCCGCGCAGCAGCGTGCCGGTCGTGCCGGTCGTACGCGTCCCGGAAAGTGCTTCCGTCTCTACACCGAGGCTGCCTTTAAGAAGGAACTTATCGAGCAGACTTACCCCGAAATCTTACGGTCCAACCTGGCCAATACCGTCCTGGAGCTGAAGAAGCTCGGCGTCGACGACCTCGTCCATTTCGACCTGATGGACCCCCCGGCACCGGAAACCCTGATGCGGGCCCTCGAGGAGCTCAACTACCTCGCCTGCCTTGACGACGAGGGCGAGCTCACGACCCTCGGTCGCCTCGCCGCCGAATTCCCCCTCGACCCCGCTCTCGCCGTCATGCTCATCACCTCCCCCGAATTCTACTGCAGCAACGAAATCCTCTCGCTCACGGCGCTGCTCTCGGTCCCGCAGCTCTTCGTCCGGCCGGCGTCGCAGCGCAAGCGCGCCGACGAGATGAAGGAGCTCTTCGCGCACCCGGACGGCGACCACCTGACGATGCTGAACGTGTACCACGCGTTCAAATCGCCGGCGGCGGAGGCGAACCCGAAGCAGTGGTGCCACGACCACTTCCTCAGCTACCGGGCCCTGCAGCAGGCGGACAACATCCGCATGCAGCTCCGGCGCATCATGGAGCGCGAGGAGCTCGAGCTCGTCTCCACCCCGTTCGAGGATAAGAAGTACTACGAGAACATCCGTCGCGCCCTCGTCGCGGGATTCTTCATGCAGGTCGCCAAGAAGGAGAGCGCCGGGAAGACGTACGTCACCGTGAAGGATAATCAGAGCGTGCTCCTCCATCCGAGCACGGTGCTGGGTCAGGAGAGCGAGTGGGTGGTGTACAATGAGTTTGTGCTCACGACGAAGAATTATATTCGCACGGTCACGGCGGTGCGGCCGGAGTGGTTGCTTGTAAGTGCTGAAGTCTTTTTGCGCCTGCGTACTGCCTTTTGTTTTTTGGAACTCTTTTGCTGACGTTGGGATGTGTGTGTCTCTAGGAAATCGCACCGAACTACTATGATCTGGAGACGTTTAAGAAGGGCGATGTCAAGACGGCGCTCATGCGCGTTGAGGCGAAGATGCGCCAGCGGGAGGCGATGAAGGGTGGGTCGCGGAGGTAGAGGAGGATCTGTTTGTGGTGGGAGCGGTAGATTGGAAGGATGGGATGCGAAAAGAAAGGCAGTGCGGATTGAGCATGGTGTCTAGGGCGAGCACATGTGGACCCCAGTCGTGCCTCCGTGCCGGTGTGGTTATACTTAGATCTCTGGGTGGGCTCTTTTTCTTCGGCGTCTGCTCCATTGCATTGTATTGCATTACATTGTTTTTTTTTTTTTTTTTTTTTTTTTTTCGACCCTGAGAGAGAGAGTAAGGCTAGTTACCTCAAAAGCTTTTACCTATCGGAGGGTCGTTGTTTTTGGTTCCTCATGCTTTCTTCTTTGCATGTTTTTTTCTCCGCAGAGTCCGCTTGAGCGCTGTGATTGGGATGGGATGGTGAGGGACTTCATTGCGCTGAGATCGTTCATCTCTTTGGCGGTCCTCCTCTGTCCTTCGACTATAGTGTTTATCCTCTTGCTTGCTCAACATGGTTTCGTTCCGCCAGCCCACTCAGTGTCTTGTCTACATCTATCTACTCACGTGTTCATCTACCCACCTCCTCATCCCCGGTGTTCCAAGTTGCAGTCTTGCTTCCTCACGACACCCACGGCCTCGACTGCCCGCTCCCAGCTCGTGGCAAATACGGTGAGAAGGAGCTATTCAATCCTTCTCCACCGCGCACTCATGAAGTTCGCATCTACAGGGTTCAATTTCACACAGGGCACACGGTTGCATTGCATTGCATCGAGCAGAAGAAAAACTGGGATATCCATTCTCTGTATAGGGTATATGTACTGTACCATTCTCGAAGTGCTTTCCTACTGTTTTTGCGCCCTCGTCCAACCGATTTCCGGCACTCTCTCTTTCTCTTTCTTTTTTTTTTTTTCTCGTCTCTCTGGCCGATGGCGCTCCGGAAGATGATTGCTAGTTTGGAGATCTGCTCAAAGGGAAGAGAGACGCGTGCTCTTGTCCAATTCCTTCTGTGTTAGAGCCGTTCATTTCCAAACTTCCGGTAAATAATATGGCGAAAGTCAAAGCCAACCTGCGCCGTTCGCTTCACATGTGGTCGATCATGTACTGAACTCTGAACCTCAGCGGCTCTTTCGCTGTCTAGCGAAAGGCGAACTCAACTCATAGGCATCGTAATCGGTCATACGTAACTCCTAAGAAAACTCGTGCAATCGTGGACAAATCCTTCACTGTTCCTCTCCGCTTGACCTATAGAAGCACCCGAGACGGTTTCTCGAAGTTCCGTGGGTCTGAGTCTAAGGGGTTTGCTGGATCAACACCCGCACCCAACCCGCGCCTTCCCGGGCCGAAACGGGAACGTAAACAGGGACAGGAGACTCACGATGATTGCGCCACGTGCTTCGGCGGCGAGCGCCCGGGCTGCACCGCCCCGAACCCCGCGGGACGAGCAGCCTCGGGTCCGTGAGGTTGGACGCGCAGTCCTCGTGGTAGAAGAGATCGTCGGCGTGCAGGAGCACGGAGCGGGCGCGGTGCGTCAGCGCGCGGTTCTCGGCCGCGTCCGCGTGGAACCGGCGCACGGCGTACTCCAGGCCGTAGTGGAAGTCGATCAGCCGGACCGGTGTGCTGAGGTCGGTTCGAGATGTTTCTTCTTCTTCGTCGGCGTTTTCGTTAGCTGCGTGCCTCTTGCGTTTGGATCCGGCGAGGGAGAGGACCACGCGGCGGTTGGACATGAGCTCGTCGGAGGCCGGGCGGGCGGCTTCGTCTGAGGTCAGCAGGTTCCCTGTCCAGTATGGGTTTGCGGCGTCGCTGACTTCGCCGAAGAAGCGAGTGCCGTAGAGCATGTAGGTGTCGATCTGCCCGAAGTGATAGCGACGGAGACTTGCGCGGACGCACCCGTATGCCGGGCATTTGAGACAAGGAAACGCGCCGTCGTGTTCCAAGTCGCTGAAGAGGTCGAGCATCGCTTGCTCGCGGTCCATGTGAGCGCAAAAGAGAGGGACGCCGGAGTCATGGAGCTTCAAGATGGCTAGGCGTAACAGCGCTCTTGTAAACCACGAGTAGGTGGATGTCCTAGCAATTTCGATGAGACGAACTCTTGAAAGATCAAGTTCCAGCATTCCATTCCTCTTTTGGAGATTGATGTGCGCGGTCAAGCGGGATGGATACCATTCTCCACCGAACACAGTGATAGACTCTGGGTCTTTGAGGGCGAGAGCTTCCTTGTGAGAAATAAGCCGTTGACCGCACAAACGGACGCTCTCTGCTGAACCTCTGCACCGTCGATTGACGGCGTCTTTCGCAAGTTCATCCAGTGTGAACGCGGTGAGATCGTGCGTGAGCCTGCACCAAGAGCAGACGGCGACGCCGGGGCCCAGCTTTGCGTGCCTTTCCAGTATGCAGTCCCTTCTGTAATCATCAGACCTTAGGCGGTCATCGTAACTTGACCACTGCTGGAATTGTACGCTGCGAGTCTTGAAGGGGCGCATGCTCAGGTCATGAGAAAGCTTGCGAGAGACGCAGCGAAGGACCAAACGATCACTGTCGTCAAGATAGGTATCAATCTGGAGGATTATTTCAGGTGGGAGTTGATGAATGCGTGACTTTAGTAGGTTCCACCGCTCAAGGGTATCTGCCATGCGAATATCGGCCGTAGTCGCGCGACGACTCTCAAATTGGGAGAAAGGCAAGTCACTGGGGATCTTGAATTTTGGCCGCCTTCCTTGTCCAGAGAACATCCCAAACGGTAAGACAGGACATGCTGGTTGCTTGGGCTTCGGGCGCGCAGAAGCAAACACCGCATTGCTTTTCTTGAAGGATCCGGGAGTGGTGAGTTTCACAGGCTTAGCTTCACTAAGGTGCTGGTTTTGACTGGAAGTAGGATGCTGGATGGCACTGTGGCCCTTCTCTCCATGGGGCAGGTCGTGAAAGGAAGTATTGACTTCATTATCAGTGCACTTGGAAGTGAAATTTCGTGCTACTTTTGCGTAATTGCTCATGTCCACTGTTGTAGTTGTTGAGGCTTTGAAATTGGCGGAACTGGCGCCAGACGGGTTTGGCAGCAGAGTGCTGGTGGTTCGTGATACGATACTGGTGTTAGATCTCCGACTGGTGTCTTCCGCCAGAGAGGCAACAGTCTTGCGGGCTTCGTGGATCATGTTGGACAGGTTTATAGCTGTTGTCGATCCTTCAGCTTTTCTCACCAGGGACTGGATGCGACTGGAAGCTGCTTTGGCAGCAGTCACCCCCGAACGGAACGGAAGTTCCTTCGTATCTTTATAAGCCATGTTATCGACATCGTTAGGGTGTCCACCGATCTTTTTCTCTACAATAGCAACATCAGACAGTCCAGGGGCATCACCTTCCGGAAAGGATCCGGGAATAGGAATATTGGGGTCTTGGGAGATTAGCGGCGGCGATTGATGGTCGGTATCATCGTCATCCATTCCTTCCGACGCTGTTTGAAATGACGCGGCGTCGTCGAAGTCGTCGTCAGACTCGTAGACGACAGCTGCGGCAGCAGCGTCGAGCTTCCGGAGCATGGCGAATGCTGAAGCAAGCAGTGGTTCAGGCGCCATATTGACGTCGCAACGAGATGTGGGAGGGTACCTGCTGCGTGGAGGTGAAGGAGAGGAGGGAGAACGGGAAAGGAAAAGGCGGAGAAGGTGGATTGGGCGGAGAAAAACAGCTTGGTCCGTGAGCTGTGATTGTCTTTGCCTCCGCAGAATATTACATGCAGCTAGTCTGTCGAGCCGTGAAGCAGGAGTGCGTTGGACATAGTGGGTAATGAGTCTAGTGCATAGTGGGGAAGAATGTATGATATTGCACTATAGGAAGAAAATTGAATAGGAGGAAGAAAGAAAAGAATACGAAGAGAAAGACGAAGAAGAAAAAAAGGAAAAAGGAAACAGGAAACAGGACGACCGAAGAAGTCGGTGAAAAACAGACAGATAGAGACGATGGGACAAGTGAACGATGGTCCGGAAGGAGAGATAGAGAAAGTGCAAAATGCGGTGAGGTACCTGTTTACATGGAGATACATGTCGTAAGTATTCTATTGTACCTTGTACCTTGATACAAGTACAGAGGAGGTACTTTTCGACTATTCACAAACAATACAGCTTTCCCCGCATCCGCAGAGTCCTCCACGTCGGAAGCCCCACCAGCCCCACCGCCAGCTGCCAACTGCCAACTGCCCACCGCCCAACCGCCAACCGCCCACCAACCACATCCGTCCCGCTCCGTCCCGCTCCACCAAGCTCCCTCCGCCACGGCAGCACAACCACACCGAAGAAAGCACACCGTCTCAAGGTCCCTCACCTCACCTCACCTCACCCTACCTTACCACCACCTCCCTCAAACGCGCGAAAACCATGCCTCCCCTCCTCTGGACCGTGGGCTGCATCACCGGGCTCACAGCCGTCGGGACCGGCGCCTTCGGCGCCCACGCCCTCAAGCGCTACGTCCGCGACCCGCAGAAGCTCGCCAGCTGGGGCACCGCCGCGCACTACCAAGTACGAACCTCTCGAAAAACCCACTCCCATAGTTCCTCAACTAACATCTTCCTTCTCTTCCAGCTCATCCACGCCGTCCCCCTCCTCCTCGCCTCGACCTGCAACAACCCCGTCGCTGGCGCCCTGTTCGCTGCCGGCATCACCTGCTTCAGCGGCTCCATCTACCTGCTCACCCTCTGGCCGGATAAGTTCCGCTTCCTTGGGCCCGTCACCCCGATCGGCGGACTGCTGCTGATGGCGGGCTGGGTCGCGCTGGCGCGGAAGCCGCCCACGGGCCTCTTTTCGAAGGGAATCTAGATGTGCGGGCGGGGGTGTTTGGTGGGGAAGGAGGGGCATTGGGGACATGTGGGGGGAGCGGCTACGGATGTATATATGGCTGGTCAAAAGAGGCGCAAGGGGGCAAGGTGCTGTATGATAAAAGACAGGCCGTTGAGGGGGTTTGGAGGGGCGATACCCTTCGGCATGACTGTTTCCTATGTCAGGGCTCTCTGCCGTTTGTCTATCTACACTTCCTATATTTAGGAAGAACCAAATACTAGATGATGGACATATGATCCAACATACAATCGTTTTTTTCCCGACCTGCTTCCATCCCTTCCTACGAGCGAAGAGCTCTCTTCTCTAGATGGTTCCTTGCTTCGATCTCTCTTGAGATGTATGGACGCACATGCTTGCGCGGCCCTGGCTCTAACTACCTCCACAGGCGCCTTTTCTCTTCCTCCCTTCAACTCTCTCAAGCGGGCTGCTCAACTCTGACGTCACCCGTCGCAGCCTCATTCCTTCCTGAAAAAACCAGTCCCAGTAGACTGTTCTGGAAGAAGCGGGGAATGGAAAGAAAGAAGACCAGGAGGAAGAGAGAGAAGGAAATGACTCGAAGAAAGGGGAAAAAGGAGATGGTCGCCCTCCCAGATGCTATATAATCCTTAAATCCTTTCGAAGGAGAAAAGAGAAAACCTCCCGTCCTACCCGTGGCGCGTTACTCCAGCGGGCGCTCTTTTCCTGGACAAAACCATCAAGGAAGAAGCGATCCCAGATAATGAACAGAGAAGTGAAGCGGGAAAGAGAGACGACGATATGTGAGAAAGAAGGAAATCAGGAAACCCTACCACACCACCAACTCCGTTTCCCTCCCGTTCTGTGCGCCGCCCAAAAGCATGTCGACCTGTCCCACGACCCAAATATCTTTCCGCTGAGATTTCTTCCCTAAACGACCGGCAAATGAAGGGAGCACAAAAGCGGTGACGCTGCTCAATCATCGTCAATGACGATGCCTCCATTCCCAAACACACCGTTCGTGCCCTTCTCCCCATCGGCATCGTCCAGCACAATCACCCCGTTCCCGTTGGTGTTCTCCTCCGCAACCTTCCCCTTCTTCGCTTCCAAACCCGCTTCCAATCCTGCCTCGCTCGCCGTGCGCTTGACCCCTGTAGTCGCGGTGCCGTTGGTGTGCATGGGTAGCCAGACCTTGCCGTTGGTGGTGGCGGCGGCGGTGGCGGTGGTGGTTGATTCGCTCGTTGCCGGTTCTTGGACGGGAGCGACCTTCTTTGGAATGACGAAGTCTGGAGGGATGTTGAGGGAGAGAGGTGGGTTCGCAGTGCCGGTGTCGGAGGATTTGGATCTAGGTGAGCGAGACTCGCGTTAATAACGAGAACTGTGAAGTATCGATAGGCGAGAAACGAGAGGGGAGGGACAAAGAAAACCGGTAAACTCACTTGACAACCAGAGCCAGGTTCAGGTTCACTTTCGGCTCATCGCTTTCATCCATGACGGTCACAAAGCTGTCCATCTCAATACCAAGATCCTTGAAGCTTTTTTCCATGTTATCCTCAAAATCCGGGTCGTACAGCAACCCGCTGTCCGTCGACACGCTGAACTCATCATAGCCACACTTCTCCTTCAGCGTCTCCACAAGGTCGCCCAGTTTTGCTGTCTCAACTTCAACGTCCAACTCCGCATACGCACCGGAGCACACCGGGCAGAGCGGATTCGGTTTGCCGACGATGTCGGCGTTAAGCACGCGGTGGGTTATGGCACGACTCAGAGAGATGTTCTTGAAGTTCTCCACGTCTGAACGGAGGATCTTCCACGCCTGAACGACGCACATGGCCGCGATGGCGGCATTGGTCGTCGCAATAGCGGGAATGATGTTGCCCGCCATTTGCTTGATGTCGAACTTTGAGCGGGTCTCGATGCCAAAGATGTGGGAGCGGATGTTGGCCGCTGCTGCGACGAAGTCGAGCGTGTCCTCGTCGTCCTTGTCGAATGTGAGAACAGGAGGGGAATTGCTGGCGTCGCCAGCGCGGAGCTCGTCAAGCCGGACGGAAAGACGGCGGAGACTGTCGATGAAGACTGTGAAGTTTTCGGCGAGAGTCCAGACGACCTGGTCTCTCTTTGCGACTTCCGGGCCCACGCCAAGGGCGTCTCGCGCGACGGAGTCGTAATCCAGGGCTTCAGGTGCGCGGCGGTTCTTCCACATATCTTCCATGCTGCGGAGGCGCTCGATATCCTGCTTGAACACCTTTTCGAAGACCATGCGCGGAAATTCTTCGGAACCCATTGATTCTCTAATCTTCTTCAGCGCGACGGCCTCCTCCCGGAGGTTCTTGACCTCTTCCGCATTGTCCGCATCCTCCTCATGATTGATCTCGGGGGTCTCATCCTCGCCAACGCCAAAGATCTCGGTGAAAAGGTAGCTTTTGGCCCAAACAATGCAGTGGATAGGTTGGCTCGGTGTGCTGCGGATGGTGCAGACCGGGAAAGATTTCGGCGTAGCCTTGGGGGTGCAGTCGTAACATTCTGTCAAGCCCTATACATCAGTCAGTACACTTGCGCGACTTTACAGATAGCTTTTGGCGCATGTCCAAATGATCTTACCCTTTTGATAGGGTAAGTCTGCCCATTGAAGCCCGTTGTGCCACTCTCGATCAACCAAACATCTGCTGCAATGCACATCTTGTTGACATGGCGCCGCGCGGCGACATTATCGAGCGCATTGAAGACAAGGTCGAAGCTTCCGAAGAAGGCCACATTGAACTGTGAGTCCATGATGTTTGCATGATAAGCCTCAATCTTCACTTCCGGGTTGAACTTGGAAACTTGCTCCTTCGCGACCTATCCGGTACATCTCGTCAGCTCCACATTGTTACCGCGGACCTTGTGTGTACATACGATCGCTTTCGACTTCTTGATATGCTCCTGGCGGAACAGAAATTGGCGGTTCAAGTTGCTCAGGTCGATGGTGTCCAGGTCTATGATGTGAATCTCGCCCCAGCCGCCCAGGACTAGGTTTTTGAGCAGCTCGCATCCGATGCCTCCGGCCCCGACCATGAGGACGCGCGACTGTGAAGGTTAGCGACTGCCGTCGCGCTGGCTGCGCGGGTGAAGCAGGCCACTCACATCCTTGATCTTGGTTTGCAGCACGCCCAGCGACTGCTTCGCATAAGTGTTGCGCGCCATTGTGTCACCTTTGTGTGTGCGAAGCGATAATCCAAGAGCAGTTCATGCAATAGAAGAGGCGGGGAATAGAGGAGGCCAGAGCGCGGCGGTTTGCGCAGCGATGGTGAAGCGTGAGCGATCGGGGCGCAGTTGATGATGATGTGAGGACAAGCCGGACGGAAGCTCGCCGCCCAGAGGTACGTATAGGCACGTCAAGTGTGGCTTGAGCGTGTGGCGCAGGCGCTACCGCGGAGGTCTCGCTTTCCCCGGTCCCGTCGCCCACGCGATTGACAGCATGGGGGTACTCAGCAGTACCAACCTGTACGTACTCCCCCTACTCCTGTACACTCCAGGAAGTATAGAGCAGGCGGTTGAAGTGGGTGGCACACAGAAAGATAGACATGATTTGAATGCTGAAGAGAACGCCCTGAATTCTAGCTGGCTTGTATCAACGGATATCGGATTTCCTTCCATTTTCCTTCTGTCTCTCGCAATCTCTTAGACTCATTCAGTTCAATTCCTTTCCTGCGCGTCACGTAATTACTCCAGCTCCGAGCCCAAGGCGTCCCTTAAGGACAAATACCATTCCACAGGATCCATCAACAGGACAGGAACCAAGCAAACCATCATGTCCGATGACGAAGCAGATCTCGAGCTGCTGGAGCTCCTCCGTAAGTCCCTAGGCCTGGGACCCCCGGACGCCAACGCGCCCCCAGACACCAGAGTCCTCTCCTCCGCGGAGTACATCTACGACAACAGCATCGATGTTGCCCTTGACATGCAAGGACACAAGATCGCCGCCGAAAAGATATGGCAGCAGATGCAAATTCGGTCCTACGACACCAAGGCGTGGTCCAAGCACGAGCTGCACCCCAAGCGCGACGAATTTGGCGACGAGGGTCTGGTGAATTTCGTCTTTACCATGGACCTCTTGAACTTCTGCTTTTGGAGTGAGAAGGATGAGAAGGAAAGATTCCAGATCGAGTATTGCGACCGGAGGTGGACGGGGTACTGGAGTCTGGTGGCGGCGTTGAGGAGGGCGCTCGACGAGGGTTCGTGGTGCAAACCGGTCATTTCATTGCTATGGACTTTGGTGTTGATTGACCTCACCCAGGAATTCCGATTACCACACCCTCTTACTGGGCAGACGAAGATCAGTGTACGGAAGACGTGGTCAAGGACGTCTTCCGCTCTGCGACAGAGGAAGAGATCCCCTTGTTGACCGAGAGAATAGCTGTCATGCGCGAGGCGGGTCGCATACTAGTGGATGTGTGTAAGCTCCCTACCCATGCACCCTATATCGCTCCCATTCAACCTGTCCTCCCCTCTGACCCCCTCAAGCACGTCGACTGACCAGTTTGACCAGGAATACGACGGCTCGGTCCTGGACCTAATCGCCAGCGCGGATCGCTCTGCCAGACGCCTCGTCAACACCCTTGCCGACCGCTTCCCATGCTTCAACGACACCCACCGTTTCGAAGGCCGTACCGTTCGCATCCTCAAGCGCGCACAAATCCTAGTCGCCGATCTGTGGGCCGCGTTCGAGATGACCGGTCCTGGAGAATTCGACGATATCGAGCACATCACCATGTTCGCCGGTAAGTCTCCCCTGGCAGCACATTTAGACTTCGCGTATACTAAGAACGCTCCCAGACTACCGCATCCCCCAAACCCTCATCCACCTCAACTGCCTTGTGCCCTCCCCGCCCTTGGCGCGAGCCATCCGAAACCGCACACCTATCCCCTCCGGCTCGTCTTGGGAGTTGCAAATCCGCGGAAACAGTATCCATTCCGTCGAACTTTTGCGTCGCGAGATCATCGCTGCCCATCCAGAGGCGAAGGGCAAGGTCAACGCCATCCTGATTGATTTCTTCCTCTATGATCTGGCCAAGGAGATGGAGCAGGAGGCGTTGGCGGCCCAGAACAGGAAGGAGGAGGAAATGGTGGCGGCGGAAGGGTGGAAGGGCGGCAAAGCGGCAAGAGAGGCCGGAAAGGGAGTGAGGGAGGGAGAAGAGGTGCTAGGCGCGGAGGGGCTGGTACCACACCATCGCACGAGGAGTATTTGGTACTGAGAGACCGTGGTGCTGAGGTCTTTGCCGTTCAGGATGTAGATAGAGGCACCGCCCGTTGAAACTGAGGACTTGTGAAAGCCAAGAAGCATTGCGAGAGCTGCTGGTGTAAGGAATGGAAAGTCAAAGTGACCACCATGAAGTAAGCTCAGAACACCGGTGAGCCGGCGAATGGATCACATCGTCCCACTGAGTCCGCCGTCCAAGTTGAGCACACAGTTGTTGGCATACTTGTTCTTGACCATGAACACTACGGCATCCGCAATCTCCGCCGGAGTGCCGAAACGCTTCAGAGGGATCTTTTGCTCGAGAGAACGGCGATAATCCTCACCAAAGTCTGTGGATTGGTTAGACTTCAAGACTTCCATAGCCATAGACCAACGAGCTGGAGAAGCGCGTGACGTACCAGCAGTCATATCCGTCGTAACATACCCCGGCACCACGGCATTCACCCGCACACCCTTCGCACCCATTTCGGCCGCCAAACCTCTCGTAAGTCCCAACAAGCCCGCCTTACTTGCAGAATACACCGCGGTGCCCCTGCCCCCCATGACCCCCAGCAACGACGCAACGTTCACGATGACCCCCCGGTCCTCTCCGGCGGCGATCCCGCTCCGACGCAGCATCTGCCGCCCCACCACCTTACACCCCCACGTCGCCCCCTTCAGATTCGTATCCAGCACCCGCTCCACCTCCGCCGCATCCATGCCCACCAACGGCCCGCTGTACGTCACCCCCGCCGCGTTGACCAGCAGATCCACCTCCCCCGCCGCCTCCATCACGGCGTCCTGCCAGAAGCGCGCCGAGGCCACATCCCCGCTGACGTACTGATGTTGTGGACCGGTCTGCTGTGCGACCTCGACTTCTTCCGCCCACGCCTCTTCGTCCCGACGTCCGAGGCAGAGCGTGGTTTGCGGCGGGGCGGGGAAGCGGGAGAGCGCGGCGACGGCGGCTTCGAGACGCGGTGCGCTGCGGCCGATCAGGGTGCAGCGGAGTGTGGGGAAGCTGGCGACGAGGGCTTGGGCAATGGCGAAGCCGATGCCGCGGGAGCCACCGGTGATGATGGCGTGTTTGGGGAATGCGGAGTTGGCGGAGGTAGTGAAGGTGCGGAGGTGGGACCGAGGAAGCGCTGGGAATCGGCGGAGCAGGGGCATGGTGGGTTATTGGGACGGGTAGAGAGACTTTCGCTGTTAACCGGGTGCCTTCAGTTATAGATTGCAATCGTGAGGTGGGGACTGCCGACACTGGTGGTGAGCTGAGCTCGAAGCTTGGAGCTGAAACAGCTACCAGAGCTTGCACGGAGTTAGACGGGAATAAGCCTAAGCGGCGTCTGGAGATACACAATGTTCGAGATGCAAACGCAAGGACAACATCACTCCGTAGAACAGCTTCTCAGATGAACTTCGCGGGCTGTCACCTGTGCCATCAATATCATAAAGGGTAGTCGTTTCCGAAAAGCATCATTACTCGTCTGACCAGCACCGTGGACTGCCCCAGGCCATCTTGCTGTTCGTTCGGGCATCGAACCCATCGTCAAGCATGGTTTACTAGCCCACTCAGCCTACGCTGGACTATCCACATCCATCCTATCGCTCTGCAGCTCTGCGATCCTTTCCCACATCCCTCTCTCCCAAACCCGATATGCCCTCCTCCTCTCCTCGCTCAACCAATCCACCGCGTCCTGCATCATCGTACCCAGACCCCACTTCAATCCATTATCCTCAACCTCTTCCTCCACCTCCACATCTTCTTTCGGCGGCTCCTCCACCACCTTCTGCTCCTGAACAATCTTCCTCGGCCTCCCTCTCTTCTTCACGGGTATCGGCGTCGGTATGGCAACAAACCACCCCCTCCTCAACCAGCCCTCCTGCGCCCGTCGCATCAACAATTCTACATCCCTCACCAGCTCCTCCTCCGTCAGTTCCATTGACCAACCCCCAGCCTCTGCAGTCTCCTTGCCGTCCGGACCCGCTCTCCTCCGCCGCTGCAACTCAAGCAAACTGTACACGCCCAGGTCCCGCTGCTGCACGTAGCCCTCCGCGGTCGTGTCCTGTCCGCTCAACCGAGTCAGGATATACAGGCTCAACGTTATCATGAGCGCCGGGAGCTGCGAGGGTGCCAGGGTATCCGGCGACATGTAGGTTTTCTTATATTGATGGGAACGCGCTTGCTCGGCTACGGCCGCGACGGCCGCATTGGCAGCGGCACGCCGGGGCCGTTTTGTGGTTGGCGGGGGTGTGGCTTCCTTGACTGGCTGCGGTTCGATGATTGGGGTCGTGGAGAGGACGGAGCGGAGGCCGGCGAGAAGGTAAGGGGTGAGTCTGGGGTTGGAGTAGGCGGAGGCGAGGTGATCGGCTGTTACGGGTATCCACGGGGGAAGTACTGTACTTTCTTCGGCGTGAGGGGAATCGGGGGCGGAGTCGGTGGCGCCGGCTTCTTGGCCGGCTGTTATTGGCATCCGGCTGGGTTTGGGAGTATTCGAGGTTGCGCCGCGCGCTTTGGAAGGTGTGGAGGTGCTAGCCGCCTTGCGACTCGTCGACGGTGTCACGGCGACTTTCGAGGGTGAGTTTGTGGGGGTTTTTTCTGTATGTGCGCGCTGCGGAGGTCGAGAAGTGAGTTGAGCGTCGAAGTAGGCATAAACCTTCTTGTAGTTTCGAGGCGGTATCGGTGGGCGGGAGACAATCTTGGGCAAATTAAGCTGCTGTTTGAGCCTGGGAAGAGATGCTGATTATCAATGGCTGCGGTGGTAGAAGGGCCGTCAGGAAATACGGACCTTTCGCATGCAAGGTGAGCGCATGTATATGTTCGAGCTATCTCTTCCTCCGGTTTGAGACTGCTTGCTTTGCTGCGTGATTGCGCAAGCAGGGAGGAGGCCAGAGTGGTGAGCTCTGAAGGCAAGTCACCATTATAGGAGGGTATCAGGCTGATCAAGGCCTGCTCTGTTGACTTGTTCATGTTTGATGTTGGTGTTGTATCTTGCGGCAGCGACGGAAGGCGATGTTGTTTGCGACATACCCTGGTTTACGCCTTGCTTATTAGGCACCAATACGGTTGTACATCACCCGCGATAGTGACTATCATCGGTACTAGCACACACGGTTACATAGATGGCACGCATGATACATGTCCTCCGCACTGCCAGCAGATTACACATCATTGAATAGACTTCAAGCAGGCAAGATTGATTTGTTCATTGATATGGATTCGGTTCGAGAAGATGTCTCCACTTGGAATAAGGTCGTCTCCCCACAGATTATGGGGAGTAGACTGAATAGAAGGGAATTCCGCTCTTGCATCAACTATAGACGTCTACCCCATGGAGAGTAAGAGGAGGACGTATATGCTCGTGATGCTGCTCCCGCATAGCTGATTCGAAGACAAACATGGAACCAATGTCGAAAAAAAATGACGTCGGAGACTTGGGTATCTTCTTGCCCACTTAGCCCTGCCAGATATCATAGTACCGTATCCCCAAAACGCCATTCACAAAACGCCGTGAAACAGATCCGTCGTAGCCCTCATGAAATCATACGAGCAACGGGCTCAGACGTTCAGATAGTCGGCAGCCATGAGCAACTCCAAGCACAGCTCAGGCGGTATCTCCATATCCGGGACATCCTTCGAATCTTTGTACTTCTCGTGATACAGCAGGTATTCGCACACCTTTTCTAGGATGATTGCGCTGAAGGAGGAAACGGTCAGTTGGCAAGATCAGGTGGACCGGCGGCAGAGGAAAACTTACTTGATACTCTCAAATTCACAGCGATTTGAAACGGCTTCAGCAAAATTACCTATAGTGATTGTGGTCAGCAGAGGAGGTCACACAATTACAGAACAAGGGTAGTTCAAACGTCGAAATTGGAAGAGACATACTTGTGGGATCCAACATGCGGCGGATAGTCCCTGCAATGCATGCTGCTGACCGCCTGACCTTAAACTCAAACCCATCGCTTGATACGAAGGTGACGTATTCGGGTACGTCTGAATTGGCCATTGTTGCGAACAAAAGTCGACTGCAGGGTTGGAGAAAGGAAACGGGCGGAGACGCAATGGGAAAAAGGACACGAAGACGGAAGCTCGCTTATCACGGAGTCACGTGGGAACGTAACTACGCGTACGGACTCTACCCTGTCCAAGCTCGCGAGGATCCAGGACTTGGCCCCACGGGTCGATCCGCGTTGACGATCGGTTGCAAGGCTGTGTCATCACCACCATCTCCCCAGCCAGCGGCTGAAGTGGTCGCCTAATGAAGGGAAAGACTACTGTACTTCGAGAATGTATTCCTGAGGTATCTCTTCAGCTATCAGACGCCCGGCTTTACCAACCTCTTTCTCACGGAGCCTCGCCGATCTTCAGCCTAGTCCATAATGGCTTGTGCTGCTCCGGGTGACTGACCTCGGTGACATTCTTCCACGCTTCTAGAACTGAGAAAGCCTCAGCTCAGGAAGCAACCCAACCACAAAAGCCATCATGGCTCTTCTGAGATAAAGCTGTGTCAACCGTACTACTTCCTCCCAGAAAACCTCCTCCAGGGCCGACACGATGAAAGAACTTTAATAAGAAGGAAAAAGCCGCCACTACCGCCACAGCATTGCCGGCCAGCACACATTGATAAAGTCAGTCATACTGCCATGTACACACTCCCCATACCTCCGTTCGGAAGGGCTTCGGGATGTGGAAGATTATACTTTCAAGTTATTGACTTCGAAGTGTTGATTATCATGATTACAGTTACCTCAAAGTAAATTCGCCTACCCGGACGCCCCCCTCCAACGTCCTGCATGCATGCACGTTGTGGGACAGAAGACGACGACCGTAAAGTAAGGCAAGGTACCGTACTAGTAGGTACCTACCGTACCGTACACCTAAGGCGCAGGCATACGTTGCAACTTCCAATTCGGCATCCCATTCAGTCTACCTGAGTACTAGGTACTTTAAGAAGCATCTGTCCTTCCACCGTTCCTTCTTCTCCCCTTCTCTTCACCTCGCTGCATCATCTATTTCATCCCTCATCTTGCTCCATCACCACCTTTGGCAAATCGCAGCATCAACAAAGACACCCCAACAGCTTTAATCAGATCACCTCCAGCAAAACCAGGCAACGCCTCCGAAAAGATAAACCCACCCGACGATGTATCACCTCCCCTTCATCTGTATCCCTTCAAGTCCCCCGCCAACCGTCTCCAAGCCGGAGCGCACACCCGAACCCGAACCTTCCACATCCTTCTCCGACACAGCCCCATCCACCTCAGTCTCTTCATCATCATCTTCAACTGCCGCCAACACCACAACAGCCACCGGCAATGCCAAGTCAAGCGACCCGCAATGTCCAGCCAAAGCACATCTCGAACCGAAACACTAGTCGCATAAACAAGGATACCACTGGAAAGCGCTCTGCAGCACCTACAGAGGTTTGTCTCTTTCACTCCCCGCTGCTCGCATCGGCAGCGCCAGCATGTCCCCATCAGCCCCTCCTCCCAACTGTTGTTGCTAATTTGCCTACGACAGGCTCTCCGATCCGGCCGCAGTCTGCTATCTGCTGCTTTTCGTGGGTTGGCGGGAGGATGGCGCTCAGATGCTAGTAGCAGCGGGACCGGGGGCTAAGAAGAGAGGAATGCTTGCTTTATGGAGAGAGTAGAGGAGGAAGTACGCGTATGTTTAAGCCTTTGTGGAATTAGGGGGATGCGGCATACCACTCTAGAATCTCATATTGTTATCTTCTCCTTTTGTTCCCTTCTTTCCCCCTTTCTCCCCTCCGTTTAGCTTCTGTCAGGCTACGGTTTCTCTTAATAAAGACTAGTCGAACAGGATCCTTCCTGCGCTTGATTCTACCTCCAAGTGGGGAAAGAGATAGGGAAGGGAATGGAAGCAAGAAAGAATCTTGATAAACCCTAAAAGTCGAAGAACGCACATCGGAGATTAAAGACGACCTGCGCAATGACACGAACAGAGAAAGAGAAAACTCCCATCTCCCCTCCTCTCCATCACCACTACAACTCGAAAACTTCCATTCCCAACCCTATTCCCCGCAACCTCCACCAGCACTACCCCCTCTATTCCTTCACCCCTCAATTGCCCTTTCTCATTCCCTCCAAAGCCTTCTCCTGCGCCTCGCACCAACGCTTCCCTCTCTCCGTCGACTGATCGACCGACAGCACGGGCGCGGGTGGTCCCCCAGTGCTGGGTTGGTAGGTGGGCCCCGTCAACGCGGGACCCCTTCGATGGGTGTACGCGGAAGAGCTAGGGTGGAGAGATGCAGCGGTGGTTGTGGTGGTGGTTCCGGCGGTTTTGGAGCCGGTGATCGGATTGGTGTTGGGATTGGTGTTGAAGGTGACGCTGGAGGTTTTCTTCTCCTTTTCTTTCTCGGAACGTTTCTCCTCCTTTTCTTTCTCGGAACGTTTCTCCTTCTCTTTCTCGGACTGTTTCTCCTTCTTTTGCTCGGACTGTTTCTCCTTCTTTTGCTCGGACTGTTTCTCCTTCTTTTTCTCAGGATGTCCCCTCATCATGCACTGTGCTCTCCGCTTTTCCACTTCTATGCTGTAATTGATGGAGGCTTGGTGATGAGGAGAGGCAGATTGAGGGTGGCGAGTGGACAGGTTCTTATGTAGACTGAGCTTTTCGATGTCCAGCCATCCCTCCAGCGTTTGGGTTCGGGTGACAGGTCAATCGTAGGTCTGCAGGTGAATACTGGTGCCGGCACTTTGATGGCCGGCATCCTCGTGATGCCAGAAAGGTTTTCACGTTCGTGTGATGCTGGAGACAGGCAGGTCAAGGCAACGTGATCCAGCGGAGGTGTACAATGCCACACGGGCAGCGATGTATCTTCTGAATCTCACTATCAAGCAATAGACGCATCAACTGACGAGTGTGTCATGACATACTATCAGGTACCACCTGACCTGAGTGAAAAAGACCTTCCCTTTGATCCTGCCTAGCCCATGCCTTGTATCTCCTCGTATCCGGTGCCATCATACCGATTTTGCCTACACATCGATCTGTCATCTCCAACCATTGTGTGGGATGGCCAGCTTCATGCTAAAGACTTCCCTATCTTAAGTCACGCACCGGTAGAAAAGCAGTGATGTGAAAGAAAAAAAAGAAAAAAACGTGAAGAGAGAGAAATGAGAGAAAATAACATGTTCTCCCTTTTTCCAAACTCGAGAGGTACTTGACAGGATGGATGTGGAAGAACAAAGAACGAGGAAGGCAAGGGTATTCGCGAACAGAAAGAAAGAGATACCATGTCTTCAAATTCACGGTGGTGACGATATATGCCGTTTGACATCACTATATACCACCCTTGTAGTTCCTCTCACTACTTGACCTAACATAAATACTGAATACGGTGTGTTCACCTTAACTACAATGAACTATGCTACCCGACCTCCCAACCAATCAGACCAAAATCAAGATCACTCTATGAAAGAAACGAAGGGGAAATCGACCAGTAACTCGAACAAAAAGAAGTCCGGGCAGATCCATGTCAAACCTAACATGTCTCCCTTTCCATGTCAACGGAGAGAGAGGGAGAAGTAATGCCCCATCCGTATTTACCCCAAACGTGAATGCCCTGGACGGAGTAATCAACCTTCTCTATAATCCATCCACCATACCATAGCCCCCAAAGAGATTAAAGAAGCAGAAAATCCCATAATCGTACAATCACCGACCCACTCCCCCCCAACCCCAGTCCACTACGAGCGTTCCCCTCCAGCACTCACCACCTCAACACTCGACCCAGCCCCAGCCGCGGCCCCGGCACCCGCGACCCCCAACCACCGTCCCACGACCGTTACCAGCGCTTGTCGCTCCACAGGCTTGGGTAGATAGTCGCTCATCCCCCGCGCCAGATAGGCTTCTCTGCACCCTTTGAGCGCGTTCGCCGTGAGCGCAATGACCGGGGTGGATATGCCCCGTTCACGGATCCGTCGCGTCGCCTCAACTCCGTCCAAAACCGGCATGTTGATATCCATGAGGATGAGGTCGTAAGCGGGCGTGGCATGGGACGTGTCATCTGCCGAGGAGGATCCAAGAGCTGAATTTGAGCTTGTGAGCTCAAGGGCAGATGGCGAGATTGGGGTTAGGGGGAGGTCATGACTAGGAAGGGGCCGGCGGGAGGCAAGGGCGAGACGCAAGGCCGCAGCGCCGTCGGTGGCGGTGTCGATGCTGGTGGATGGGAAACCAAGGCGGGCAAGCGTGCGCAGCATCACGCGCCGGTTGATGGGGTTGTCCTCCGCAAGCAGAATGCGTTTGCAAGGCGCGATCTGGCGGAGGAGTTCAAGGGTGTCGGGGGTCTTGGGGGCGGCCGTAGTGGTGGGGACAAGACCAGGCGGAGGAGAGGTAGTGGTGGTAACGGTGACAGTCGTGGAGGTCGCGGTACCAGAGTCTATGCGGGTAACCGTTTTCGAGGCGGTAGCAGTGGCTGACGAGGTGGAGGAAATGGATGTGCTGTGGAGGCGAGTAGATAGAGTTGCAGTGGTGTCTTGCTCGGCATCATCGCTGCCGGCGGCGGGGATCTTTAGCCGTCTGACGCGTGCGGTAAACCAAAAGATGCTTCCAGGACCGGCAAGGTTGGGGCGGTGTCCGATGCGTCCACCCATGAGCTGAGAGAGGGATTTGCAGATGGAAAGGCCAAGCCCAGTGCCCTTGTAGCGCTTGGTGGCGCTATTGTCGAACTGGGTAAATGGAGTGAAGAGAGAGTCTGCAGCGTAGGTCGGCACGCCGATCCCGGTATCGGTAACCTCGGTGCGGATAGTGTAGCCGGAATCATCCTCATCGTCGACGGTGACACTGACGTGGATGCTTCCAGCCTCGGTAAACTTGACAGCGTTGCTGACAAGGTTCTGGACGATCTGGCGGTACCGAAGCGGGTCGCCTTCCGCCGCTTTGGGAACTTTGGGTGAAACGGATGTGGTGAGGGTGATGGCATTCGACAAGCTTGTCTGGTTGCTGCGGGCGACGGAAGAGATAATGTCGGGTATACTGATGACATCCTGCGAGATGGAGAACTGGCCTGACGCCAGTTTGGAGTAGTCCAGAATGTCGTTGATGACCTGAAGCAGGACCCCTCCTGACTCCTGGATGATGTTAGCCAGCTCCATCTGCTCCGGATTCAGCCTGGTGTCCATAAGCAAGGCCAGTGCCGACAGCATGCCGTGCATGGGTGTGCGAATCTCATGTGACATGTTGGCCAGGAACTCCGACTTCAACTTGGCCGTCTCCTCGTACGCGCTGATCAGACGCGCCTCTGCTGCCTTGCGCTCTGTCAGATCCCTCGTCACCTTGCTGTATCCAATGAGTGTCGAGCCCCGATAGACGGGGGTGATGATCACGTTCGCCCAGAAGCGGGTGCCATCCTTGCGGTACCGCCAGCCCTCGTCTTCCACCCGACCATCCCGAACGGCGCACTCAAGCTCGATCTGCGGCTTCCTGGCGTCCTTGTCGTCCTGGCCGTAGAAGTTGGAGAAGTGTTTCCCGATGATGTCCTCCTTGGTATATCCCTTCAACAACTGGGCGCCCAGGTTCCAAGTGGCTACGCAGCCGCGGGTGTCGAGCATGAAGATGGCATAGTCGCGCACGGTCTGGATGAGGATGCGGTAGGTGTCATTGGTGTTAAACTGCTGCTCCAGGCTGAGCTGTTTCCGGCGCTGCTCGGTGGTGTCGTGAACCTCGAGAAGGATGTTGAGCAAGGTGTTGCCTTCCACGATCGGGATGATGCGAATGTTCCAGTATGTCTTATCGGGTGACTCGATGTCCGGGATGCTATATACCTTACGAGTCAGCTTTGCGGTCTCGATGCCATGGCGCAGGCACTCCACGTCCAGGATGGAGGGCCCGGCACGGACGAGGTCGTAGATGTCCCATCCCAGCACCGAGTCCAACTTCCGGTCGGCCAGCTGCAGGTAGGCTTGGGAGACCTGAACGACGGTGAGGGAAGAGTCCAGCACGACAGTGGCGACAGGACTGTATTTCAACAGGCTGTCCATGGATAGCAAGCCCGCCCTGCCGGGCGCCGGGCTGTCGGCCGCATCGGTGGCATCGGTAGCATCGACTGTAGCGGATATTGTCGTGCTGGCATAAGGCGTGTTTGCGTTGGTTCCGGTGGTATCGGCGGTGGTGGTGTTGGTCGGGGTGGTTATGGATGTTTCTGACGTCATGGCGGCAGCGCAGGAGCGATCGGGGACATGGATCGGGGATGTTGGGGGGGATGCGGCGGCAAGCAGGCAGGCAAGCAGTGCGACCCGTCCCGTGCGAACGGCTGGGGTGAAGCAGCAGCAGGATCGTCGAATTGCGCTGTCTGGGGAAGAGGGGTGGTGGTGAGGAGGTGGAGAGAGAGTCGTACGATGTTGGAATTCTAGCAGCGAGTTTTCCGTTACAGATGGAGTTGTTACAGGGGACGTTCTTTACTAGTGAACTTGCGTGAGTTATTTTAGTGCGGGTGCTGAGGGCAAAAGGAGTGTGAATGGAGCCGCGATCACAACAGGAACAGGACAACAGGGGAACCGGGAAGGGTGAAGAGCGAAGGGGTGAAGGGGTGCGGCCAGTGCTTGGGCCTGGGGCTGCTGCTGCCGGTGCCAACCATATAACGTTACTATATTGGGGCGTGGAGAGGTTGAGGCTAAAAAGGGCGCCAGGAATATCTTACTTACTGGACATCCTTATTCTACTCTACCTACAAAATACCTATCGACTACCGATGTTGTAACCATGTATCTCCATGACCTCCCGCTGGCTGGGCCAGGAGAATGCATGCCATGATGACCGAGTACGATAACTACTACCGGTACCGTAGATATGTACCGATATACTGCCGTGATGATGCCCCAGCCGTCTCCGCCAGGAATTCATCCCGATGACCGGGCAGTCTCCGGAGAGTGGAGGTGAGTGGCGTGGGTGGCTTGACGAGAGAGGGGTCCGGTCCGAGTTGCCCGGGTCCGAGGAGCGCAAGGTGTTCACTACGCTGGAATTGGTAAGGCGGATTCAATAGACTGGTCGCTAAGCTCACTCATCATAAGATACAAATAACGTCGTGCCTGGCCAATATTCCCATGTCCAGATACTCCTGCTTGACGATGCGCATTCTCGAGACTTGGGGTTGGTCAGAGAAGAGCGAACAACGAAAGGGCAAGACGCGCGTATTACAAAGCATCTGTAGGTTCCCGCCGTGATGTCCAACCTAAGCTTTTTGACGAATGGCTCTGATTTGGTGGAGCTCCGAGACGGCCTCTATAACTGGTTTAACCCACGGGAGATCAACGCGCGAATTTCTTGGGAGCTTAAAGTACTGAGAAACGTTGACTGTTCTGGTGATGTTTGTCCACTGCACACAACGTTGCGGTGTTACGAACGGGCTCTATCTCCTTCATAACCCGTGGAGCCCCGACAGCAGCAAAAGCAGGACAGTAACCGCAACATCAACAACTAGCAACAGCAGCACAGGTTCAGGACGCGATCGAGATCCTCCTTCGACTCGCTCTGCTTGACGCGGACGAACCTAAGGAGCACCACACCTGCTGGCTAGGGAGCACCACACCTATGCGCCGGCCTCCCCATTTTAAGAGCCACTCCGCCATTCTACACGCGTCAACTCCAGCGCAGGCAGGCCCTTCGCAGGCTTCCTCGAAGCCCCCCCTCGCAGGCCCCTTCGCACCCCTCAACAAGCTCCCTCGCCAGCCCTCGCCCAGGCCCTTTCGCAGGCATCAAAGCCCCATGAATGAGAGCCTGCGTGGTGGCCTGCGTGGTGGCCTGCGTGAGGGCCTGCATGAGGGCCTGCGTGAGGGCCTGCGTGAGGGCCTGCGAGGGGGGCACTGAGGGCTGCGAGGGGGGGCTGCGAGGGCCGGCGAGGAGGCCGGCGAGGGAGCCTACGTGAGGGCGCCGAGGACCTTTGAGGGGTGAGGGCCTGCGTGAGGGAGGGTCTGCGTGAGTATTTTGAGGAGAAGCCTCCCGAGGCCTTGGCAGCTTATTAAGGCAAGACCCGGCCTGTTAAGGGAAGGCGCGGGCCCACAGTGGTGCTCCCTAGCCGCAGGTGTGGTGCTCCTTAGGTTCGTCCCTTGACGCGCATACCAAAATCGGGAAATGTGGAAGCGATCGGTTCGATTGGGTCGGATCGACATGCTAGCGCCGCCACGCCTCTACCGTCATCCTGCTCCCTATCTAGCGGGCATATCACATCGCCTCTCCATCGCGATCTGACTGCGAGAACACCCGTTCCTCTCCCTCCAACTGCCGCACGCTACTCCGCCAGGTGAGGGGACCATCTGTGGGGAATATGTACAAGGTCTTGGAGAACCTCTGTTTCTAGTAGTAATGGTTACAGCCCATCCTGCCCCAAAATCGGCACGGCGCTCAGCGCCGAAAGAAATAATAATGGAAAAGGGAAGTATCTTTAAAGCAGTTAAAAGAGAAAATAAAAGATCCTAGAGACTTTACCTTCTACCTTCCACTCGGTACTATTTACTATATAGGTACCTAATAGTTATAAGGGATAACCCTGCCCTACTTATCTCAGCACGCTTTAAAGTTTAAACTATAATAAGTAATAAAAATAAGAAACTTAATACTTTAGGACCTCTATTAAGACTACCTCTATATATTATAACTCTTAAGGCTTAAAAGAGAAACTCCTACCGCTTACTATTAAATAGGTATATAATTATATATAGTAAGTTAATAGGGTAATTAGTATTCCTAGAAGAAATTAAATACTTATCTATACGATAATTTCAAGTAGTATAGGCTAGCTTTATTTATATTATAGAATTAACTTGTTACTAAGGAGCTAAGAACTTAGATTTATTCTATTTATATAAATAGCGCTTATTATAAAGCCTATAACTATAATCTAGGCTTACTTTAATCTCTCTATATCTCTTAGTAGTATAACTATTAGTAATAAGAATCTAGAAAACTAATTAGACTCTAGATCTTATAAAATTTATTTCTATATTAGATTTATTCATAGTGTTATAGAACGAGCTTTTTATATTATAATAGTGCTTATAATCATCCTATTATAAAGTCTTCTTAATTAAAAGAAGAAAATATCTTCACTCTATATTTCCCATACTTATTTATATAATTAGATAGTTAATCAAAGTATTATTATAGTATCTATAATAACTTAAGCTATATAAATATTAGTATAGTCTTTATAAATTAGAATTCTATATCCGCTATTCTTTCTATAAAATTTAGTAATTCTAGAGATTTTAGAGGTAAAAATATATACAGCCCTTAGAAAAGCTATTATATTATAGTATATATCTAATACCTTATAAAGGGAGCTCTCTGAATATATGTTTTAAAGTATTATAATATCCCCTCTTAACTACTATAGTATTATATAATCCTATAAGTAGATATATATTAGTTATTATAATATATATATTAGCTTAGGATAATAAGTAAGCTAGCTACTAGGTATCTAAGAATAGCTGGTGATTATTAATCACTTTAGTAATATAACTAAAATTTAACTTATAGTATATGTAATATGTACTATGGAAGCCTTACTATCCATTCTATAATTATATATATCTATTATAACCTAAGATATATCCCTTGTAATATAAACCTTATAGAAAGAAAGGGCTTATATTCTTAGGATACTTATTTAACTCAGTTATTATAATATATATCAGAGCTAAGATAATATGATATATACATTTAAACCACTAAAATAGCATTATAATATAGTTATAAACTTATAATATACTAGAAACATTAAGAACTAAGGTAAGGAACCAGCTAATCTAGAATTTAGCGGAGCCTAGAATTAGATGATTTAAAAACAGACAAGGCCTATAATCAGATTAGTTAAAATAAAAAGGCCTAGAATTAGATAATTTAAAATTTAACAAGGCCTAGAATCAGGCCTAGAACCAGCTAACATATATAAAATAGAATATTATAGAGGTATAACTTAGAAGTAATTTCACTCCCCTAATTAGGAATAGGGTGTTATACAGGCCCTAAATCTCTTAATTAGGCTTATTACCCGGCAGAATAGTCTATATCTACTAGAAATAAGCTATTAGTCCTAATAGTAACATTGCTAAACCGCCTTTATAATTCATTCTTTTACGGATATATATATTAGAGAATTACTTTTTATAGAGGCAGGTTTTACTAGCTGTAGAGGCTATCTTATCTTATCGCCTTATCGATATAATCGAACTATCATTTCTATAGTCCTAAATATTAAAATACTCTAAATTACTAAAGTCTAATTCCTTAATATATATTTATTTAACTGTATTACTATCCAGAGTCTTCATCCTTTTACGCGCTATCTTACTGAAATCAGAAGGCTCTTAAGTAAGCCTCTAGGTTTATTCTTTAGATCCTATCCCCTGAGTCGGCCGCGCTTATAACTCGAAGATGTAGGAAGTAGCTATAAGTTAGTAACTACTTTAACGCTAGAAGAAGTATTTAGATTTAGAGTATATAGCATGCCTAACTAACGTTAATAGTATTAAAGAGAGCTAAGAAGAATAGAAGATACCTAAAGAGGTATTTAATTAGCTAGTAGAGCTTTATCCCTTATACCTATTATACTACGCGATAGAGGAAGCTTAAATATAGATAGCCAGCGGCGATTCTACAGCCTATTTCCAGGAGTTATATTTATTATAGGGGCTAAGTGTATTACTATATTATTTATATTTATATAGTAGGTATAGTATATTAGCCGAATTATATAAACTATTAATAGTACTAAAATCCCCTTCTCTAGACTTTATAAAGTTTATACTGGAGGAGTGCTACTTAGCTACTATATACCTATATTAAAGCCCTAATATAGTATTAAAGGTACTAGTATAAGGAGTATTAATTATATTATTTTTATTACCTATAGGCCTGGCGGAGGGTATTACTATTAGGTATAATATTATTAAGTATATTAGCGAAAACTATCTTATTAATATTAGGAGGGTGACGATTAGTAGTAGTAATTATTATATAGTATATATACTATATCTTATTTATTATCTTAATATAAATAGCTTTAATAACTAATAGAAGATCGCCCTTTACGCTATTAAGATATATCTTAAGATAAGTATAAGCGGTGTTATTAGTAGAAGTAGTCCTATAGTATAGTTATTAAGAGCCTTAACTTAATATAAGGAAATTAATACTTATTTTATACTATAATACCGCAGCTAATTAAGATAGAAGTTAATAAACTCTTCCTTCTACTCGTCTAGCTACTCTTTCTATAGATATTTTAATAGGGTAAGCTATATTAAGTAATTATCTTATAAAGCTATTATTAATAAGTATTAAAGTTAGCTTTTAATAGTAACTATCTTAGCATCTTCTATAGAGTATTAAACTCTTAATACTTTTATTAAAGCTCCTTCTTCTCCTTCTTACTTTATAGGCCCTTCTTATATTCCTAGTACTTCCTACTCTAGCTATTTATATTCTAGACAATATATTATTAATATAGTATCTAAGGTACTAATTAGAAGTACTCGCTGCTGCTGCTCGTAAGGGCGTTCTTTAAGGCCCTCTCCTTATTATTAAGGTTTATATAGGGTCTTAAAGATATAAGGAAAGAGTATCTAATATTTAATAAGACGAATTACTGAAGTCTAGAATTAGATATTAAACTCCTTTATAGCTCCGGGTAGCTAGGGCTACTCTAGGTAACTATTAATACTTCTAATATTACTTTAAGTATTAATATATATACTATTCTACTATTCTTTAGTATTCAGTAGCCTATATTAGCCTATATAGCTATCTAGTAGGATAATTATAATATTACCCCCTTTTTAAAGCTTGGGCCGTTCTTAGCTCTCTTAGTATCTGCTTTCAGGCTAGTATATATTATACTTATAATAATAAATTTTAAGTCGCTTACTTTCTCTTTTTATAACTCTATACTACTACCGCTATTATTATTAATCTAGTAAGCTAGCCTACTAGTTCTAACCCTTATTAGGCCTATTTAAGGCTATTATTTTACTAGCTAATATAGTCTAGCTTCCTTCTATTATACCTACTTCCTTACTCGCTAAACACCAGCTCTTTAATACTAAATCTAGAGTTAAGTTATATAATCCTTATATACACTACTTAGATAGACGATATAATAGCTATTATAATAATAAGATAGAGATATTTTAATTTAGGTTTAATAAAGATCTAGAGAAGTTCGTCTTATCGTCTAATAATGTAATTAGGATACGTTATTACTATTATACTAGATAAGGATGGGATTATTTCTAAGAATATTTCTTTAGCCCTCTTTAGCCTATACTTCGCTAATTTAGCTTCTTTTATAGGCTCCTGAACTTATAAAAGACTAGATAATAGATATCTTTTATTTAATTAATTCTAAGCTTTATAGAACTGCTATAGAGAGAGCTACCGGCCTTTATAAGGAAAACTTAGATATTAGATTAAAAGTAGGTAAGGTAGTTAGTATTATAATACTATTATTAGAGAGTATATTCCTTTTTTTCCTATAGTTAATTTAATCTAACCCTTATAGCGCCTTTTTGAAATATTTAGAAGGGCTATATGTTTATACTAGGGAAAAAACTTTATCTAATCTAGTTTAGTTTTCTAAGGTTATGATAGGTCTGTATTAAGAATCGCCTAGAAAAAAAGAAGAAAGAAAATAGCTATTAATAAGGTTATTAATAATTACGATCTAATTCTAGTAGCTGTAATAGATCTATATCTACAAGTATACTTTCTAACTTAGCTTAAATTAGTACTAATTAGGCCTTATAAATACTATATATATTTACTTAGCTATATTAATCCTATTTATCGCTTAGAGTTATATTCTTATTATAATATAGATAGAAATAGAGCTACTAAAGGAATAATAAATACTATACTTTTAGTATATCGTTCTATTCTTAAGTTAATAGCTCCTAATATATTTTATAAGTCTAACTAGCTTTATAGCCGTTGTTAATACTTACTTATGGTAAACTAATTAGTAGGGGGGTTACCCCCTTCTTAGTATTATATAATAGTTAGTTATTAGGTCTATTATTAGTTATCTTATTTTCTATCACTTTAGTTATCTAGATAATAGGAGAAATTACTTTTTATATTTACTAGACTTACTAGTATACTAGTCCTCCAGGACCTTAAGTAGCTTTTAATAAATTTAATAGAAACTATAAGGCTATTTAACCGCTCATTATATATCTATAGATTTCTATTATATATATCCTTCTGTACTATTATCCGTGACAGCTCTTATTATATTAGGATAGGTTCTATCTGTCTGGGCGTTACTTTCGCAGCTAAAAGAGTATATATTAACTTCCTATTATTACTTAATAGCGTATGGTAGGCTAGTAGAGCTATATTTATATAAACTAGTAGATAGTTATAGGTAGCTTTAATCATCTTAACTAGTTAGGAAGTATTTCCCTCCTTAATAATGGGACTTGCTATTTATACACAGAGAATCTACTATTAGTATATAATCTAACCTAATCTATCCGCTAAGACCCTATTAAAACTAGTAAGGGCCCAGCGAAAGGCCTTATAAAAGGACCTGTAAAAAGGACCTGTAAAAAGCCCTGCGAAAATCTCTACGAGAGGGCCTGCGAGGGGCCTGCCGCACGACCCCCGCCAGAGCTTATATAAGAAATAAGTCACTTAATAATATACTTATTATTACTTTAAAAGGATAGTCTTTCTTATATATATTTATTTAGCGGTATATAGTAGTTAAATCGTATATAGAGGCTATACTATAGCTAATATATATAAATATATACTCTATTAATAATCTACTTATCTTTATCTAGATATTTCGTCCTAGATATCCCTATTATTATAATACTATAACTATAAGCCTTTACCTAGTCCTTAGTAGCTTTAAGGGCTTCTTAGCGGTTTATATAGGGACCTAGAGGTAGTATATCTATTTAGACGCCTATAAATAGTATAAAAATAAATTTTAAGAGCCTATATAAGGTAGTAAGAAGATCTTAGATATTATAAGTAATATACCTAATAAGAGTAATTATATAGCGGACTCTTAATGTTTAGTATTTTAGTATTTAATCTTATTAATACAGTGATAAGATATAATAGCCTCTGCTACTAGTAAAAGCCGCCTCTATAAATAGTAGTCCTTATATATTATTACGTTTATTACTAATAATAAGTATTAGAATATATATCCTTTTATATATTTTAAGCTATAAATTACCTTCTAATACCTTTTTTAACCTAGTAATATATTCTCAGGCGCAAGCCCTCTAAACCTCTAGATAAGTAATTACTAAGATTACTTCTAATACTAGTATTACTACTAGATATAGGGAGTGTTTCCTGGGCCTGATTTAATAGGGTAGAATTTTAGATCTATCTTAAGGAGTAGTAATAAATCAGGGGTGTTTACTAAGCCTGCAGAAATTTAAGGGATTACTTATAAAGAAATTTTTAGACTTAAACTCCAGGCTCCGCCAAACCTAGGAATTACTCTATATAGTATAATTCTTACCGATCTTCGATTTATCCTCGAAGTAAGGGTTAGGTTACTTTTAAAAAAAATCGAACGCGTTAAGTAGGTAGCTATAGGCTTCGAATATAACAAGCCTACATCGGTATAAATTAAAAAATAAATTCCGAAAAAATCAACGGTAGTAAACACGCCTTTATTATTACTTCTTCCTGCACGGGCTCCCCTTAGCCGATACTACTACTTCCTACCCCCACTTAATAAATTAAGCAAGAAATCGGCCCCAGGAAACACTCCTGTATTTACTAACTTAATACTACTACTATTTATATTTAATATATATAGCAGGTGAGAGTACGCTAACTTATAACTTATATATTTCTAATGCTTATAAGCAGGGCTATAAGGCTATTATTCCTACTTAGATAGAATAGGATATTATCTTATAGATTATAACTAATTATTACTGTAGAGAGAGGACTATTAAGACTATTAGTAGTAAACTCAGCCTTAGTCATAAAATAGTTTATTAAGTATTAGAAGTATAGATATAACTAAAGCCTACTAGAAAGCCTAGTATAAGTATAATAAGGTAAGAAGTTTACCTTTAGTTTGCCTTATAATACTAATACTAAAAAATACTAGAAAAACAGAAGAATATTATCTAATTTAATAATATATTTATTATCCTTACTTACTATTATAGCGGCTACTATATATAGCGGAAGTCTAATAAAGCCTATATAAAAAGCTATATTAGATCTTATTTGCAGAGTACTTCTAAGTTAATATTCTAGGGCTACTGCTTATATAATTTTTAGCTCTATAGAAGCTCATAATAATAGTAATTATTCATAATTAAATTTTACTATAAAGCCTAAGCTTGATAGAAAGATAGTATATTTAGATATAAGAATGCTATGAAGTGCTTTATTAATAGTTAGGATAAATATAGCTTAGTAGAAAAAAGCCTAGCTTGCGATTTATAAGAAAGGATAGTAAGGTTACTTGTAGTACAAAAGAAGGTATTATTTAGTAAAGATATTTTCATTATATCCACCTAATAACCCTAAAAAGCTCCTCCATTTTACCCTAACCCTATTAATCTAACCTTCTAACCCTAATTATATAAGGAAAAAAGTTACTACATCTACTTCTTTAATATATAAAGTCTATTTCATTTAGTATTATAGAAATTCACCGCTTACTATAGCTAGGTGAGTTACTTAATCTTAATATAATTAAACTCTATTAGGCTAATGTAAAAAGAGGACTAATAGCCTGTAGTATACTAAAGAATACTAAATAGCTACTAGAGCTTAGTTATAGGCCTAGGAAGGCTTTAGGTAATAATATATATAGGCTTAGATAGAGAGGATACTAAGGTATAAAATAATTATTATACTTAATAGTAGTAATAAGTATTATAAAGCCGCTTTTAAGAAGCCTTATAATTAGGCCTAACTAAGGTAATAATAGATAAAGTCTGAATAATAGATAGCTCTATACTATTAGAAACTCTATAAGATAGTAATTTCCTACTATAGTAATATAATATGCCTGTAAGACATGTTTAATAGTAATAATAATAATATTAGGAAGCTTTTTAATAAATAGCAGTAGGCAGCTGTTATAATAACTATAATAACGACTAGAAAGTATCTAGTTATATATCCTTTACTACCTTAATTACTTCTACTACTATTATTATAAGCTCTTACTAGTATGCCGGCTAGTTTAATTACGCTAAGTAGGTAATATAGGATTATATAATAAACTTATAAGAACTTCCTTATAGGGCCCTAAGCCTCCGAAGTGTAATTACTATAGAGAGAAGAAGTAGTAAGTATAGTTTAAGGCCTAGAAGCTACCCGCCTAGATAGCTTATATATTTTATATATTATTTTTAGCTAAACGCTGGGTAATATCTAAATAAACAGAAATTATTACTAAGGCCTATTTATTAGCTTTAAATTAAGAAACCATCACTCTCTAAGGATTTTTCTACCTAGGGGTAAGCTATATAGCCCCTATACCGCCCTATTTATTAAACAGGATAGAGCTAAGTCAGCTAACTAAGTATATAAGGAGTTATAAAAGATTTTAGGGGAGTATTTTTATAGGTAGAGAATAAGACCTATATCCTAGTAGTTATCTAGATTACTTAGATAGGCCTTAGTTAATTTTAAATCATCTAATTCTAGGTAATTTTCCTTAACGCCCGGTATTACGCCTGCGAAGGGGCCCCTTATAAGGCCTGCGAGGTGCCTATACGGTTCTACCGGAGCTTACGAGGGGCCCTGCGTAAGGGCCCTGCGTAAGGGCCTACGTAAGGGCCTAAGTAAGGGCCTGCGAGGGAATCTATAGGAGGGCCTGCGAGGAAGCCTCTGTAAGAGGCTACGTAGGGGCCTCTATACTTAAGGGACTGTCTGCCTAATAGCCTACCTAAGGGCGAGAAAAGCTTGCGAGGAAGCCCGCGGAAGGGCCTATATATAGGCTTTAGCTAAATAGAAGCTAATTAGAAGGGGGTTATACATCTAGTAATTAAGGAGTTATATACGTAGTAATATAGGGGTTATACGTATAGTAATATAGGGGTTATAAAATTATTAACTTCCTAATATTATATTTATAATTTATACTTAAAAGCTTTAGATTAGTACGCACGGGCTACCCCTACTTATAATACTCTTATAAATAATTTAAGAGATATATTAATAATAAAAGACTCTTTAGAAGTTTAGGCTAGCTATTTATATAGATTTAAAGAGTATATCTATATAGATTTAAAGAATAGCTTTTTAAGATTTAGAAGTATCTAGTAACTCCTTACGTTAATTACAGCCTAAAGCCTCTCTAGTACTAAATAGGCTAGCTTAAGGAGGGTAGTTTTAACCTCGTTCTACTTAACTACTATAAATTAACTAATTTCCTTCTTAATACTAGCTGGGCCAGACTTTATAAGCTCTAAATAAGGCGTTAGGACGCGTAATTAATACTTAAGAGGCTACTAAAGGTACTTTTAAGGGTTTAGATTAGGCGAGTAAGGCGGGTCTTCTAGTAACCTAAGCCCTTCCTCTTAAAGTATTCTAGTAACCTTTCTAGCCTTATAAATTAGCGCGTTATTATATATAAAGATTATATTAGGCTTCTTAAGCTCTAATAAGACTATCTAAAGTATATTAATATAGCTATTACTAGAAAAGCCTTATTTTTTAGCCTCCTCGTCCCTTACTATAGGGATTAGATAAGCCCTAGCGTACTAAGAAGCCTGCCTAGATTATTACTTAAATACCTTTAGAGATACTCTTCTTAAATATACCTTTACTTATAAATAAGACTACCTTTTAGACGAAAAACCTATTCTCTTCTCTTTTTAGAGCCCTATTTAATTAAGTATTTATTATACTAAAAGACTCTCTCCTAGAAATTAAGTAGTTTTTAAATATATTTACGCGCGTATTAAAGCCTTAAGGCTGCTATATAAGGACTAATAAAAAGATACTTTTCAGTATACTATTTAATAATATAGTACTTCTTAAGAGTTTAATAGATAGTATTCTCTAATAGTTTATAGTAAAGACTCCTCTAGAGATCCTTCTAAGTAATTTTTAGTTAGGCCTTATTTACAGGCCTTATTATAGTAATACTAATTCCCTAGTTTAAGGGGCTAGGCTTCTAGCTTTATATAGAGAGTTTCTTATTAATTTAAAATTAATTAGTTAGAGCTAGTTAGCTAGTTCTAGATCTAACTCTAGGCCCCGCTTAATTCTAGATTAGCTAGTTCTAGTGCCTTAGTTTCTAATATTTTAGAGTATTATAACTATAATATAATGCCTTCATTTGATGGTTTAATATATTATAACTATATTATAATATTTTAGTCTTAATACTTATATACTAAAAATAGCAGCTTAGATATCACCTAAGATAAATAGAAGGTAGGCTAGCTATAGATGTTTACTAATCCTTATTATAATTTATTATTAAAAAAAGGCGTGTATACTTTACTTAGTATATATATTAATTATTATCTACTCTACAGCTATTATTAAAACTCCCCCTTAGTAGGTAGATAATAAACAGGATAGACTTAATAGAGCTAACTAAGTATATAAGGAGTTATAAAAGAGTTGGAGAGCTATTTTATAGGTAATAAATCAGCCCTAGTCTATTTTATTATCCTAGTAGTTATTTGGATCACTTAGATAGTCTATCTAGATATAGATAGGTAGGCCTTATTTATAGGCTTTTCCGTAGTAAAGCTAAGCTCCTAGTATAGGGGCTAGGCTTCTAGTTTTTATAGAGTTTCTATTAATTTAAAATTAATAGGGTAAAGCTAGTTAGCTAGTTCTAAGCCTGATTCTAGGCCTTACTTAATTCTAATTTATTTAAGTCTAGGTCTTAGTAGATTTTAAATTATCTAATTCTGGACCCCGCTTAATTCCAGACCAGCTAGTTCCTTACCTCAGTTTCTAGTATACTATAACTATCTTAGAGTGCCTTTCAGATTTCTTTAGGGGTTCTGATGTACTATAATAACTAAATTATAATACCTTAGTTTTAAGAATAATAAATAATTTTAGAGCCGGCTTTAACTCAAATCTAGGAGTTTTCCCTAGTTCTAAAGGTGCGCTCTAGTGTCTGTTTTAATCAGGCTTAGCTAGTATATAAGTTTGTAGTAGAATATAACTACGCCAACCCGGGCTTATAACCTATTAAAATACTTTACTTAGTATACTTATTTTTTTTTCTGCAGCTATTATACCTTTAATAATTATAACTATAGCCTTTTCCTTAAGTACAAGGCTCTAAAAACGTATTAAACAGAACTATAAGTATATATATAATTATATAATACTTAGAAATTAGGATTAATATGATAATACCTAAATTTCAGTAATTATAGTAGGTTATAATATTTTTATCCTACCTTAATTCTAGAGCTTTACTATTAATAGGCAGCGGAATCACTATATAGCTATCTTATATAATTAATCTTATTAACAGAGAATTTAGAGTCTTATTCTAATAGAATTATAATAACTTTAAGTTAAGGGTCTGATATATAGGTACGCATGTATATAAGCTGGCCCTTATACACAGGCAGGCCCTTATACTTAGGGGTAGGCTCTAAATACAGGTGCTCTTATAGGCCCTTTATAAATTTAATAAGGTCTTAGCAGGGTCTTATTAGAGTAATATCATAAAATTCTCTATATATAATAAATTCCCTGTCTGCAATAGTAAACTCTAAATAAATTTATAAGATATTAGTAATTAAGAAATTTAGGTATTAATACCAGATAGTTAGTCAGCTTAAAATAGGCTAAGAAGACTTAAAAGATATATTATAAAGCAGTTCTATTACTTATAGGTATAGTAGGTATATCTTATATTAACTATATCCCTAAGGCTTAAATTTAATATAGAATCCTATAAGTCCTTGTTAACTTTAAGATAATCAGTCTCTTTATTAATGAGATTATATATATTAAAGTAATCCTCAAGGTAGTATAGTATATATAGAAGTTTTAGACCCTTATAAATTTATTCTTTATATGAAGATGATACTACTTAAGGCTGCTAATTATTAATATAACTATAATATATATTAATAATAAGTAATTAGTATAATAGAACTAAAAAAGAGCTTTATTTAGATTAAAGGTAAGTATTAATTACCTTAATAAGAAATATAATACTAGTTCTATATAGGAGGCGGGATAAAGGAATATAAATCTGAAAATAAGTATTATATATACCTAGTATAGCTGGTAGTTAGCACTCCTTTATATATATCTCTTCTTATAAAGAATAAATAACGTTAGGACAGCCTTTAAGTTATATAAACTAGCATCTTTAGCTATATATCTTAAGATTAACTAATTATAACTAGAGTGGCTTAGTCTAGCTAATAGAGTTCCTAGAGCTAACTGAACAGGGGTCCAGCTAACTAAAAAGAAACCCTAGGCTAGAAATCAGGAGGCTCTACTAACCTGAAACTAACTAAACCTAAGCCTTAGAACCTATAAAAACTCTAAAAGATCTAAAGACAATCTACATATAGGAGCTTATTTTTCCTATCTTAAGAATCTTAAAAGATCTAATAAAGTAAGAGTTAAAAAATTTAAATCAACATAGCCTAGTCTTTTAGGTATTTATCTAAATTTCTTTAAGTTCTTTAAGACTTTTTTTAAGAACTTTCTCTATTTTTAAAAGAAATTCTTTCTTTATTTTTCTTTTCTAAAAAAATATTTATAGATACTGAGTGTTCTTAACCTTTATAACTATATCCATACTAATGAATAAAATCCTATTTTTTTCATTATTTACTATTTTATTTAACGAGTGAGCTTTTTTTCTCGGGTTTTCTAGAAAGTACACTACTAGAATGTCAAAACTAAGGCATTATAATATGGTTATAATATATTAAAACCACCATATAAAGGTATTATAAGATGCCTATAATACCAGGAACTAAGGCAAAGAACCAGCTAATTAGGAATCAAGCGGGGCCCAGAATTAGATGATTTAGAATCAACTAAAGCCTAGACTTAGATAATTTAGAATTAATCAAGGCCCAGACTCAGGTGATTTAGAATTAACTAAAGACCAGACTCAGGCCTAGAACTGGCTAACTAGCTCTACTAAGTTAATTTCAAATTAATAGAAAACTCTATAAGAAACTAGAGGCCTAGTACCTATACTATACTAGGGGCTTAAT
>JADQAV010000020.1:747161-813486 GCA_019775845.1 Myrmaecium sp. VS I D KN 1 | reverse complement strand
GGCTATCGCCTCCTATTTTAAGTCTATTAATATTGTAATTAGGGACTACATTAAGAAAGTTATTTTTAGTAGTAAACGCGTTTTAGTTAGTTCCCTAAGTTCGCTTATTTATAATAACTAAAGATTAAAAGTTCATAAGCGCTACTATATAGCCTATAACCTCTTACTAAAGAGCTAGATAGTATTAGAATAGCTCCTAAACGCTTATTTAAATAATAACCTTCTTCTAGGTTTTTACTAAGGATTTATCTACCGCCTTAGTAGTATTCCGGAGGATATTAATAGTAGTTAAGAACCTAAGCTTATACTTCCTAACCCCTTCTATAGCCTCCGGGTATTATTAGCTAGGAGTATCTCTAGTTTTATTTAGTCTAAGGCTTATAGTAAATTCCATAGCTTTAGTAAGGGGCTAGTAGGTACTAGCTCTTACCTCTTTAGTAGTAAGATATTATTTCTTAATCTTCTCTCTATCTTTTAAGCTATAGTAACCTTTCTTATCTATATTAATAAATAAAGGGGCGGTTCTTTCTACTCTTACTATATTAACTTCTATATTTTAGTTATAAATACCTCCAGGAATATTTATCCCTAGGTTATCCTTTATATCTATATTAAAATATACTTTTATATTATTTACCTAGCTTACTTATAGAGTATTAAGGCGCGCTTCTAGAATATTTATTTATATTCTAGGACTTATTTATAGATCGTACCTCTAGTCCTTCCTCTAAATAAGAGAGAACTATCTAGTATAATCTATTTATTCTCTTTAGGGTATTTCTTAATCCTCCCGGCTTCTTCTAGCGCGTGGATCTTTCTATACTAGATAATAAAGTAGCGAACTAGCTATACCTATAATACGGACCTCTCTAATTATTATAAAGAAGGCGGGCGTTAAGTTAGAAGATTATATCTAATTTAAAAGCTATAAGTTTCTCTATTAGTATATTAATACTATCCTTCCCGGTTATAGCGCTAGGGTTTATTAATAGTTAGCTACTTAGAGGGATAGTAAAGTCTACTTATAAGAGGATAAGTTTATTATAGATTTCGCTCGCTCTTATAAATATAACGGCTTTCTAGTATAAGTCCCTAAAGCTCTAAGTACTATTCTTTACAGAAGTAATACTTATATTTATAAGAACGTATTCCCCGATAATCCTAGGGAAGCTTTAGATAAAAAAGAGGTAGCGTTCTTAGTTAAAGAGGCTATCCTTTTCTTAAACTTTATAGGAGATTACCCGGTAAATCTAGTAGTATTATATTAAATCTTAGGGCTAGTCTTAATAGCGGGTAATTTATATATAGAGATATTCTATAGTCGTCTTAAGCTAGTCCTAGGTCCTATCTATACTAGGTATATAGTATATACTTCTTAAGATTATTCTAGTCTTTTTTAAGAAAGGCTTCTTCCTCCTAGAGCTTAATATAGATTAGGGGGCTATAATATAGATAAATCTTTAAGGTTATTTTTACTAGAGTAATATAATAGCTATATAAAAGAGGTCCTATTACTTAAGGAATATAGAAATATTCTTCCCGTTAAATAGAGGTACTCCTAGAGCTCTTAATATAAGAAGTATTACTAGGGTTTATATTATAAATAGTAGAGTAGAGACCGGGGGGTTTATAACCTAAATAAAGAGTAGGACGTTAAAGATAGTATTAAAGGATATTTTTTAATATTTAAATAGGTTCCTAGTATAGAAATATAATTAGGCGTAAGTCTTAATAAATAAGGGGCTTATTAAGTAAAGAATAGTAGTATTTCTTAATATTCTAAATATTCTTTCTATTTTATAGGTTACGCGACCGGACTCCTCCTCTTTATAATAACTCTACTAACTACTAATAAGAATTTTATAACTCTTCTTCTCCTCCTAGCGGCCTATAAGTAAGAATTTTTAAGAAACTTTAACTTACTCCTCCGCGTACTAGTAGTAGGTAGTAGAGGCTAAGTTAAGCCTAGAGGGCGTTTAATATTCTAGGAGGGCAGTCTCCTAACCTTTCTAGAAGTAGAACTTTCCTAGTTTCCTAGGAGTAAGGTCTCCCTAAGCCGCGTCTCCTAGCGGTAGGCGCGGTAATATTATATATAAAGCTTTTATAAAAATAGGTTAATTCTTTATTACGCGGTTATTTTATTATATAATCTCTACTTTTAGAGGCTTTTTTCGTCGCTACTTACTAGTCCTAAGCCTCTTATAATCTATATCTTTAAGTCGCTTATCCTATTCTACTTCTACTATTTATATTATTTTTTCCTAGGTCTAGCTTACCTAGTAGTATTTCTATATACCCGGCTTTAGCTTAGTTAGTAGTCCGAGGTATCTAAATTTCCTAGTAGTATTTCTATATATTTAAACTTTAGCTCTATTAATAATCTAAAGTATTTAAATCTCCTAATAGTATTCCTATATACCTAAACTATTACCTTTATAATAGCTTAAAATATTTAAATCTCCTAGCGGTATCCTAATATTTCCTAACTCTCTTAGTAATATTCTTAAGTATTCTAATCTCCCGTCCGGATTACTATCTCTAGGTAATTTCTTTATATTATTTATTATTTCCTCTTTATCTATACCTCTCCGGTACTATATCCCTATCTTTAGAAGGGTTTATTAATAGTTCTTTCCTTATATTTAGATTTTAGACCTACCTTTTTAATTCGCCTAAGGCTATCTATACCTTTACTTTATAAGGGGAAGAGCCTAGTATAGTTATTAAATAAAATAAGATCGGTTAGTAAGTCCGTATCTAGTAGGCCCTATCCTAAGGATATAAAGAAATATAGGTTCTTTAGAATTATAAGAAGATAGTTCCTAAAAGAAGGAAGAATATAAAAAAGGGACTTAGGTTCTATCCTATAAGTTTAGGAGGCTAGAGATAGAGTATAAAAAACCTTAGGAAATAAAAGATAAATAAATTTATAATAGTTCTAACCTTAGGTAGGGAGTTATCCTCTATATATCCTTCTATTATTCTATTCTTCTTAGGGTCTCTCTCTATCTAGCTATAATCTATACTATTCCTAGGAGCGGATATCTCCTAGGCAGCGCCCTTCCTAGGAGCGGACAGCCTCTCCTAGGCGGTAGGATCTAAGGATACCTCTAACCCTACTATACTAGTTATTTAAGTAAACTAACTAGCTATATATATTCTTTTATAGCCTCTTTTAATACTATATATTCGGCTTTATAGCTTAATAGAGCTACTAATTTTTATAGAGTACTAGACTAGCTTATTAGGTATTTATTTCCTAATAGGATTAAATAGCTAGTGGTGCTTCTTCTAGTTATATAATTACCCCCCTAATCTAAATTAGTATAGCCGATTAAATTAAGATTAGGTGATTTAGAGTAGTTATATACTAGCCCTAGTTCTTTAGTACCGTTTAAGTACTTCTAGATACGGTCTAGTCTAGATTTACTATATATCTAGCGTATTAATTAACCGTAAATACTATATCTAGACTTATTTTAGTAGCTGAATAAATTAGACTACTAATTTATTTTTAATATAGATTAATTAGCTCTTTATTTAAGCTATTTATATTAATATTTAACTTTTCTAGTCGTATTCCTAGTTCTACTGGTGTAGAAACTAGATTTAATAAGTTCTTTTTAAACTTATTCATTATTTCCGTTATATATTTTATTTAAGATAAAATAATTTATTTTATATCTCTATTCCTAGATATTTTAATACCTAGATAGTATTTAACTGATCCTAGATTAGTTATAACAATAGATTTATCTAGTTCCTGTTTTAACTCAGTAATTCTTTTCTTATTAGGACCGAATATTAATAAATCGCCTATATAGTAAGCGATTATTATTTTTATTTTAGGATTTCTTAATATTACCTAATTATATAGTATAGCTTTAAGCCTAGCTTATTTAATTAGTTTCTAGGTGCTTATACCACTGTCTGGCTGATTATTTGAGGCTATATAATGCTTTATTTAGCTTATAAACTGGCTCTTTTAGCTGTTTGTTTTAGCTTTCGTCTTTTATTTTATTTTCAAAACCGATTAGTAGTATTAGATAGATTTCTTTATCTATTTCGGCATTTAGGAAGGCGGATTTTATATCCTATTACTCGATTTCCCAGTTTAATTTAGCTGATATACTAAAAAGTACGCGCCAAGCTTCTGGTTGAGCGGTATTAGAGACCGTTTCTTCGTAATCTAAACCTAATTTTTAGGTAAATCCTTTTACCACCTATCTAGCTTTATATTTAACTAGATTACCTTTTTAATCGGTTTTTATTTTATAGACCTAACGACCTTTTAATATATCTCTATTAGTAGGTTTTTCTACTATAGACTATTTATTTTGGCTAGCTAGGTCGTTTATTTCGATTTCTATAGCTTCTAGCCATTTTTCTTTATTAGGACTTGATATTACTTCTTTATAATTATTAGGGTCTTTATTTAATATAATATTACTTATTAGAGCGAGTTCATCTTCTGAATCGTCTAAATAAGCGTTATTATAATTATTTTGCCGGTTTTGGCTTATATTATTTTGCACTTAAAGCTCATCTTAGTCTAGGTTTCCTTAACTTAGATTTTAATTTTGGCTTATTTATTAATCTAGGCTATTTTTATAATCATTATTTAGGTCTTGATTTTGACTTATTTAATTATTATCCTGATCTAGAGTATTATTTTGCTCATTTAAGCCTTCTAAGTCTATTATTTAACTAGCCTTTTCATTTTTATTAGGCTCTTTATAATATAATTTTCCTTCTATTATATTAACGTCCCTTGCCCAGAATACTTTATTATTTTCGGGGTTATATAGACAGTATTAGTTTTTTCTAAAGTCGACTAGTATTGCCTTATTTCCTCTATTATCTAGATTTCTAGTAATAGGGTTTTTATAATAGGCTATTAACCCAAATAGTCTAATATTCGAGTATTCTGGTTTTTTATTATAGTTTTTCTTATATAGGGATATAAAGCCTATTTCTGAATACGGTATTCTATTATATATATAGACCGCGGTATTCAGGGCTTCTCCCTAGAGATTTAACGGCATATTAGCCATTTTTAATAAGATACGGAGTTTTTTTAAAATCGTCCTATTTAGTCTTTCTATTAGACCGTTTTATTCCTTACTATAAGGAGCAGATAATTTATAGGTGATTCCCTTATCTAATAAATAATGTTTAAAACGTTTATTTATATATCCGGTACTATTATAGGTTTTTAAAGCTTTTGTTCTTTTATTATTTTGATTAAACGTCTCGTTTTTAAAATCAATAAATAAGTTTAAAGCTTCCGATTTCAATAGGATAACCTTGTATTCTAGCCATCTAGTAGCATTATCTAGGAAAGTAATAATATAATTACCCCCTCCTATACTTATAGGGTTTATTAGCCCTACTAGATCGGAGCTAATCTTATCTAAATAAGATAGATTAAGTTTATTAGTCTCCTTATTTCTATTAATCGTTTTTAATAATTTTGTTTGGGTACAAATTTCATAATTAATAGATTGGTTTGTGATATTGTTCTCGAAAAGATGGTTAATATAGGGTGTATTTCCTATATTTTCTAGCTTATTGATTTTATTTAGTGCTTTTTTACTAATATAGCCTAGGCGGTAGTGCCAAATATTTACCGATTAAGTATTATTAGTTAAATTATCTTTTGGTTAAATCTGGTTTAGTAATTTAAGTTGATTTTTATTACTAAGTAGTACTAAATCGGCTATTTCCTATTAACTAGGTATAGATACTGTATATAGAGATTATCTTTATTATATCCCCTAGTAACAATTGCCTTTTCCTTATAAATATATAAGGATTTTTAATTAATCTTAATTTTGAAGCCTTTATTTTGGGTAAGGATTCCTAGGCTTATTAGGTTCATACCAAACCCAGGGGCATGTAGGCAGTTTTCTAGCTTAATAATACATTTTATGTTATTAATTCTAAGAAAAACTATCCCATATCCTTTAGATTAGAGTAAGCCTGTATCCCCCCATCTAATTTTATTACTAGATTCTTTAAAATCTGTAAATAATAATTTATTACAGATAATATACTTTATATAAGCTAAATCTAGTATAAAACTAGATAGGCTAGTTTTCCTTTTTAAAGTAGTATAGAGCACTACCTCCCCAGTTTCTTAATAATAATCATCATCTTTTTGGTTATAATCTGAATTAAAGCCTTAATCTTGACTACTATCCGATATATAACCTGATTCTTGGATTATAACTATTATTATAATCTGGTTTTTGATTATAATCATTATTATAATCTGGTTTTTGATCATATGTTTAAACAATTTTTATTTTATAATCATTATATCTATTATTTCTTAAATAACTATATTTATGATTATTTTTACAACTTTTATAGGTCTCATTTTTATAAATAATTCACCTGCAGTGGGGCTTTGCTTAGTCTTTTATAGATAATACTATTACTAGTATTATTTCTTCTTGATTTTTCTTAGGCTTTCAGTAATCAGGTGCCTTTTCAGGATTTTAATAAAAGCAGATTAAATCTGTATGCCTATTTTTATCACAAAATGAGCAGAATTTTGCCTTACTTTTATATCCTTTAGATATTCTTCCATTTTTAACCTTAGATAGTAAGGCTATTAGTTTTTCCAGATCCTTATATCGTCTAGATTCATCTAATAGATTAGAAAATAATGTTTCCAAATCTATTAGGTCCTTATTTATCCTGAGGTTTTAAGTTATTATTATTATAAAGGACTTAAATTTTAAGGATAAACTATTTAAATCCCAAGTAATAATTACTTATTTTAGTAATTTAATTTACTTGGATTTTAATTAGTCGGTTAGACGCTTAATAGTATTAATAAACGTCTCTATATTTCTACTAGTTAATAAAATGGTATTAAATAATTCCTTACAGATTAGAAACTCGGAATTAAACCCTCTAGGCAGATAGAGTAGTTTAAGTATTTCCCAAGCCTCTAGAGCTGTTTTAGAATTTTGGATTTATAATAAAGGGCCGTCCTTACAGGCTAATCTAATAGATGCTAAAGCTCTATTAATTTTATCCTGATCTTGAGTAAGGGGCTCTTTAATTACTCCTACTATACCCTTTTTAGTAAGTAGGGATTCTAGTCTTAAAATCCAGATTTTATAGTCCTTTTACCCCTTTAGCCGTTCAAAACTAAGCTTTTCTGTTGACATTTTTGCTTTAGTTTTTAATAGATTCTGTTTTTCAGGATTTTTAGACTTTTTGTCTTTTAATTAATTTAAATCAATTATTTTGGTTATTTATTTAAGTCAATTATTTGATTGATTTGAATTAATTATTTAATTCTTTGTTTAATTTAAATCAATTATTTAATTCTTTGATTTATTTAAATTAATTATTTAATTCTTTAATTAATTTGATCCCAAGCTCTTCATTCTAGTAGTTTTTTACTAGAATATTTCTAAAAGTTTGATTCTTTTGCAGATTCCCCTTTTTTAAGTTTTTTTAAAGTCGAATTTTTCGAGTTTCTTTCGGAGATTTTTTTCGGTTAAATTCCGGTTAAATTCCGGTGAACCTTCGGTTCTTTTCCGGTTATTTTTTGGTAAAGCTTCGGATTTCGGACTTTTTTAGGATAAAACGTGGTTTTTTATGCTTCTTTTTGGCAGGCCGGGCTTATAACCATCCTCCGAGCTACTTAAGCTATTATTATAGACGATAACTACTTCGCCCTTATTAACCTACTACTAGATTTTAGAAGACTTATTCTTATCGAACTATAGTCTATAGTCGTAGTTATATATACTAATAGTTATTCTATTATACTAATAGTATTATTTCTTTTTTTTATCTCCTTTAATAAACCTCTCTATTTCCTCTATTATCTCAGTAGGAAATATCCTAGTATTAATAAAGTTCATAAATCTATTAGTAAGATATATCTACTTAAGGTGCTAGTATATACTAGTAAGCTATATCACGCGTAACTAGAAGGTTTATTATTAAAGCTTTTAGTTATTTTTAAGGTCCCGGTAGTTTGTAAGGTTCCAGAACTCTAAGTTACGCTTTTATAACTAAATAGGAAATTAACAGGAACTAGGTAAAATTAATAAAGACTAAAATAAACTTAAGTAGCTTACCTTAGGGATTAGATTCTTATAACGTCTTTTTACCTCTTTATCTAATAATACTTATTAAACCTCGGCTTATTTATACTCTAAGATCCTCTTCCCCTATATACTTATATAAACCTCTAAGGTTTTATACCCTAGTTTATATTATACTCTTTCCTCTAATACCTAATTAGATACTTTTCTTTTAAAGTTTCTTTTAACGTTACTACCTCTCCACAGTTATTTTAATACTATATCTAAAAATATTAATTTTCTTAGCTTATTAAGTTTCTTATAGTATCCTTTTTAGTTAAATTATCTATATAGAGTATCTTAAGTAATCGCTTCTTATATAAACGTGGCGAGATTAATAAACGCCTTATATATACAGTATATAGTAATATAACTAGTATTACTAGCCTTCTTAGCCTCGACTTTATATCTAGAGGTATCTGTTATAACGCTAGATATATAAGTCAGCTTATAGGCCTTATATAAAAGCCTTATATCCGCTTACTATAGCTGTATAAAACTTTAATATTAATATTATATTATAATAAATCCTTTATTTCTAGCATAGTATTATTTACATCTATATATATTAATGCGATAACTGTGGTTAGTACTAGTATATTTATATATTTCTATAAATATTATAAATAAATAATATAACCTTAAATATTATAAATAAATAATATAACCTTAAATATTATAAATAAATAATATAACCTTAAATATTATTTATACTATCACCTCACTCTTCTTTATACTCTCTCTATTATATTACTAAATATAGTAAGAATAAAGGTAAGAAGCGGTACCGGTTAAGAAAAGGGTAAGGGCGGGGGTAAGATAATATAATTTATAATAAAGCCCGGTTATAAAGCCCCGCGTAAGACCCCGGCTGATTATAGTAGAGGACCCCTACTACCTAAGTATAAATACTGGTTTAAACTGGGTAGTAAGTAACCTATAAGTTCCCTATAATTACTAATCTATCTTATGCTAATACGTTACTAGCGGTAGCCTTTAAAGAAATCTAAAGATATAAGTAATTAATAGAGCTCCTACTCTATAAGGTCCTATTCGTAAGGCTAGTCCGGGGATTTATATATATATATAAGATAGATCTCCGCTTTTAGGCTAGTATAATTATAGTACTCTAAGAGGCTGTAGAGGCGTATCTAATATCTAACTTTAAGGGTATATTTATTTATTTAAACTTAGCCAGAAGGCTACGCCGCTATAGGAGGGTATTACTAGTAATAATTAGATATATATTAGCTAGTTAACTCTAAGGCAGTTATATAGTAGGAAATTAAATTATATACCCTTCTATATTTATAGTATAGTAGATAAGTAGGAATAGCACCTTAACTAGTAGATATAAATAAGATATATATAGATTAGATATATAAATGGAGTATATTAAAGAGTAAGGCTATAAATATTATATATTAAATCTAAAAAAAGTAAGCGCGGCTATCTTAAGATCTCTAAGTTTTTTTAATATCCTGTATATTTAATCCACCCTTTAAACCTTAAAACGTAATAATATAATATAATCTCACGCGGTAAATTTATATATCGAGTATATTAAAGAATAAGGATATAGATGTTATATATTAAATTTTTAAAAAATTAAGCGTAGCTATCTTGAGATTTTCCTTTAGGTATACTAAGGTAACTTAAATACTATTCTAATTAACAGAACTATTCTCCTATAAGATTACTAAGTAACCCTATATATATAAAAAGGAACTACTTTAATTAGTCTAGAGTAAGTAAGATATATCGATTTAAGTAATTTCCGGAACCGCCTACCTAAAATAAAAAATCTAGGCACCATTTTCGAAAAATATCTACTAGCTGGCGCTACCTAGATATTAATACTCTATCCTTATATTAGAGGATATTATCTTAGATAGCTATAGGTATATTATAATCTTAGATAAGAATACCTTAACTATTCTTAGGTTCTTACTAGTTCTTTAGCGAGCGAGTAATAATATAAGCCTATATATAGAATAGAATATCCCGCTACTAATATACTAGTAGTTACAACCTAGTTAGCTAAAGGCGTATAAAAAACCTAATCTTAAGTTAATAGTCTCTCTAAGGAGCCTATAAGAAGATAGAAAGGGTACTATAAGAAGATATACTGTAATTATTAAGATAATAGGAGATATTATTATTATTTTCGGCCTAGTCCCTAAATATAATAATCCGGAGGTAAAGAAAGATATCTAGAGGCCGGGGCCGGCTAGCTATTTTAGATAAATAATCCTAAAATTCGGAAAATATTAATTAATAGTATAAGGCTATTTTATACCCTTAGCTATATAGAAGTATTAGCCAGAGACTATAAAGAAAGGTATTTAAAAGATATTTACTAATATAGAATTAATTAGAGTACTAATAAGGTAGATAAACTCGAGTATTTATCTTAGGATATACTGAATATAAGGTTTCTATATAAGGTTATAGACTCTGGTTAACGGGATTAGATTCGATTATAGATAGGATAAGGTATTATAGCTAGGTATTATAGCTATAGCTTAGTAAGAATTATAGATTAGTAGGACTATAGAATTACTAGAATATAGGGGCTAGTACTATACAGGTCGTAATAGATTTAAGTATATACCTTAGGATATAGTATATACCGTATATAAGGTTTTTATATAAGGTTATAGACTCTAGTTAACGGGATCAGATTCTATTACGGATAATATAGGATATTAGGGCTAGATAACTAAGTAGGACTATAATACTTCTTCTATTAAGTAGAGCTAGTATATAAGACTTTTATATAGGACTATAAGCTACTATCTTAGGCGAATATTAAAGCTTAGGATTTTATATTTCAGCCTCTATTCTAGTATATATATACTTTAGTACGCTATCTACTAGGTGATTTATAATAGCTATCTATAGACTTCTTCGGCTCCTAGCCCCTTATCTATAATAAAAATTATTACTTACTTAATTCTATATATAGTTAGAGAGTAAGCCTAGCTCCTTAGCACTCTCTTAGTCCTTACCTAGATAATTATTAAGGTCTTTAACCTCCCTAAGGATAATTTCTATCTATTTTTTTTTAAATAAATACCCTTACCCGGTCTAGCTTATAGTTATATCTTTTTAAATTATATATTATTATATAGCCTGCGCCCTATATAGCGCGTTATTATAGGCTAATATAATTAATCAGAGTCAATATACCTAGGTAAATAAGATATTAGTTATAATAAAGGAAATGATAATAAACCTAGACTTATTATTAAAACTACAGCATTATAATATGGTTATAATACACCAAAACTAGGTTTTCTAATAATTTGAAATTAACTTAGTGGAGCTAGTTGGCCAGTTCTAGGCCTAAGTCTGGGCCTTAGTTAATTCCAAATCATCTAATTCTGGGCCCCGCTTAATTCCTAATCAGCGGGTTCTTTACCTCAGTTCCTGGCATTATAGGCATCTTATAATGCCTTTATTTAGTAATTTTAATATATTAATAATGCCTTAGTTTTAACAGTGGTAAAGCCTATAAATAAGGCCTACCTATCTGTATCTAGACAGACTATCTATATAATCCAGATAATAACTAGGATAATAAATAGACTAGGGCTAATTTATTCCCTATAAAATACTCCTCTAAATCTCTTATAACTCGCTATATCCTTAGCTCTATCCTAATTAATAAGAACTTTATATTTAATACTACTAATCTTTTTAGCTATAAAGATTAATAACTATATTATATCAAACCTAGACTTAAAAGCTTTAGATTAGAGAATGGGTTGCTGATATAGGGGCTTAGTAATATATAATTTAAGTTATAAGTTTACTAATTATATTTTAGTATTATATCTAAGTAACTTAACCTTTTAAGAAGCTTTAGTATTATTTTAATATAGTTATCTGATAAGTCCTTAAGAAATTATTATAGTAAGAGTATTAAGCTTATAGAGAGTAATATTATTAAATCAAATTATACTAAGTATAAGGGGGTGGGTGTATAAACGGTTAGACACCTGGAGAGTATCTTAAACTTATTTAAGTAGTTACTAAACCATTCTAAGTTAAGAGATTTCTAGATACTATTAGAATCCGAGAGAGCTGTCTAACCCGTTCATACCACCCCCTTATATTTACTACCAGGTAAGAGCTAGAATAAATCTTTAACTCTTTACTAATAGGTTCCTTAGGCTCTATATAGAAGATTATATATAGAAATATTAGTAAAGATAAGACTTATAAGACTACTACTAAGTAACTCTTATAATTTATAATAATTAAATAGGGAGTTAGCAAAAGAATCCTTATACTTTCTATCTAACTAAACTAACTAATATAACTACTACTCTTCCTATATTAACTCTAATAATAATAGCTTACTAATAATAATATACTTATTTATTATCTAAGGTAGTCTTTTTTTAATAGCTTTAATTATTAACTTTTAATCTAGAGCTTAAAGTTTTTATTATTTTTAAAAGAGCTCTCCTAATCTTATAGGAGGTCTTTAACTAAAGCTACTATAAAGTTTTAAGGTTTAAGATAAGCTAGATATTAAAGGGTAGGCCTAAAGCTATAAAGTTCTAAGGTAAGTATAGTAGAGATTATATTCTAAGAATTATTATTTAAATATAGAATACTAAATAAGGAAGAAAGGATAAGAAAGTAGAAGTAGGGGAGTAGATAAGATATTTATATATTAATATCTACTCGCTTAGCTACTTAGCCCTAAATAATAACTATTAAGAATTATAATAAGAATAAAAGAAATAGAATATAATATATCATTATTTATAAGGTATTTATTTATAAGATATTTAAAAGATATTTATAAGATATTTATAAGATATTTATAAGATATTTATAAGATATTTATAAGATATTTATAAGATATTTATAAGATATTTATAAGATATTTATAAGATATTCTACTAAATAATAACTATAAAGTAATCTAAGTTAGAACTATAGTATTTATACTTCACCTTTATAAGGTAACTTCCTAGATCCTAATAAAACTATATACTTACTCTAATATATATTATAATAGTTCCTCTATCAAGGCTCTAGTATTATAAAACTCGTGGCGCCTTAGGGTATTAAGTCGCCTGAGACAAGGGCCGTAAGGAGCTAGGGACGCGCAGGCGAGGCGTAAGCGAAGCTTAGCCTCGCATAAGTATTTAGGAGATAGGGAAAAAGGAGTAACTCGTTAGGATTAGTCTATATACTATGAGTAATACCACCCTATTAATACTTAACACGAAGAAACGTCCCTAGTAAACACGCCCTGAGGGTCAAGGCCCGGGGCCCCCCTCTTTCGGGCCGCGAAGCGGGGACCACCCGACGGGATACACACTTGGACGGGCGGGCTGCCCGCTTTACTCAGGATGAAGCTCCATGACATGCTCAGCTAAATCACATCACTTACCAGTAGATATAACCGCGTTTGTTATATGATCCTCGAACAGAAGAGATCCTCGGCGGGCGGTTTTATAACAGGGGCCCGGGGTGTGTGTATGTAGCTAAGAAGAGCTGATGGTTCATTCTAGGGATCTCGGGAGTGCCTAGGTTCGTACCCATCCCCTCCGTCGGATCTCGCCAAAGCCGAGTGCAGCGAGCACCTGCCGTGCAAGATGCTAGGTATTTCCACGTTCTTCTGACACTCTCCATACCCTTGTACCGTTCGCTGCCTGAATGCCTGCCTCTACGATACAGCAGCGGATTATGGCGGCCACTATGTCTTTACCTTCCATACCTAGAAACATCCGTGCACATGCCATCCAGGCTTTGTCGGGTGCTGGAATTCTCGGTTCCAAGTCTAACCCAACGAGAGAGGACCGTCGACTCGTCGAAGCGTCGCGGAGACGCTGCGTCGGTGGCTATGCGTTCTGTGCGGATCTTCGAGCAGGTCCGATAAACGTGTTCAGTTGTTCATCCCACCGTGCGCGGAGTGGGGTGTCATATGTACAGTAGCACGGGTAGGGACATGCCCAGGGCTGCGGCTATGAGCCGGCCGTAGGATGCAGTGCACGGTTCCACCGCTTGCTGGGTGTCATGCGATGGCCGTGGCCGAATGCATACAGAAGGTAGGTAAGTAGGTACTGATTTAGATTATTACCTTACAGAGAAAAGGAATATGCTATGATGCACGTTTGCACTACGGTACATACTGGAGTTCCTTATACTGTACGTGCTTATCTATGTCTGAACGGAGTACTGTACCGCTATTCGAAGATTGTAGAGGGAACGGGAAACGTGAACTCGGAATGAGGAGGGGGAGGGGAAGGAGGAGGATCGCAGAGCGCCCAGTTGACGTCATGAGTCAACTTGCCGACGTAGCGCGCCAGCCATCTTGCTTGCAAGAAGTGGATTGGGATGGCTGTGGGAGACGGGAGGAGCAGTGGAAATGTGGGGTACCGGTACCGGTACAGTCTGTAGCAACCGATCCGCACGATGATGGCGATACGGCGGAGTGCTAAGCTACAGTACTGTACCTATTGTACGATTGTATTTGCTATCGAAGGATGAGTACGAGATACTGTCGATTTGAGGGTTGTGGACAGTTCCTAGGAGTATCCGTATGTAGATGCTAGGTACGAGTCTACGACCGTCGCACGAAGCACAAACGGCTCGCGACGAGATGCCGTACTCGCCTCCTCGGCCGCTCAAAAGAAGGGGACCCAGGGACGGCGCGACGGCCGCCAACAACAGCCAACGGGTGTTAGGTTTGGACCCTTCGAAGATTTTAAAAGTGCGGTAGTGAGGAGTAGTAACAAGGCTGAAGATTCACTACCTACAGTATTTAAATTCAGCGCCGCGACCGGAATTTAGGGAGGTGTATCGACGTAACTACCCGACACTGGGACATCGCTAAGTACGATACTTAGTACTGTACCTTAGTACCGTCCCCATACGATATCGAACAGAGCCCGTGCATGGAAATGTCAAATCATCAATCCGCGAACGATCTCTGACAGCCTCCGACCATCCTCACGGGCATTCCATTCCCATCGACGCGGTGAGATGGCAGCGGTTCGAGAGTCCAGCATCGAACCGGGGCGGCTCTAGGCCGAGGCGTGCTGCAGTGAGTGAGGTGTGAGTGACTGATGAGTGTCCTTGCTTCCAGTTGGTCTTTTGCACAGGTGGGATTCGCAGCAAATCACGGAATCAAGAAGGCCGTGGAAGACTGCACGATTACGTCGGGTCGAACTAATAAGGCGGGCGTTGCTGCTTTCCACCCAACCTGTGCCAGCCAGCCTGCCCTGCCCACCTGCTTTGCCAGCCCGACCACCACCAAAAACCCACTCGACTCCCCGCCATCGCTTGCGCAGCCTCCAGAACAACACCGTCCGACAGCTGCCTGCCTTACCCACCGACTATATACCTACCTACCATAACACCACCTTACCCTCTCCTCCGTCATCCTCCTTCGTGCTCCTCGTCCTGCTCGTTCCGTCCGCTCGTCCTTCCGTCCCCGTTTCATGCTTCACTCTGGCTGTTCTCGTTCAAGACTCCTGCTGACCTGAACCCCCCCTCGTCTCTGCTCTCGTCAGCTCCCCTTACCAAAAACCCCGCCCTCTGCTTTTCTCCACCTCGTCACCAGCCCCCACCCAGCTCTCTTCTCCAATGTCTGCTCGCCGCTTTCCGACAGCAGAGCTCTACGAAGAGCGTTCTCGCGACTTTTACCGCAACGGCAACCGCAGCGAGCGTTCTTATGAGGAACTCGATCTGGACATCGGCCGCCGCGATGCCCGCCCAGGCCGTCAGCCTGACTTCTTGCGAGAAGATTACGGCCGCACCTCTGCCGGTGCACTGGTCGTGAGAGGTGACCGTCCCCCCAGCGACGATTTTGCCCGAGCTCCTCCACGGCGCTCTGAAGTCGAGAAAGATGAACTGGTCATCCGAGACCGTCGTCCTGAAAGGCCCAGGGAACGTGATCCGAGGGACCGCGAGGTCGACCGGGAAGAAATCATTTTCCGCCGCGGCGAACGTGAACCGGAGCGACCGAGGCCACGCGACGACATCACTTTTCGCCGAGGTGAGATCGAGAGAATCCCTCGACCCGGCCCACGTGACGGCGAGCGTGAACGTGAAGAAATCAGGTTCAAGGAGATCGACAGGCCTTCGAGAGGCCGCGATGTGGAGAGAGAGGAGATCATCTACCGTCGCGATGAAAGAAGCCAGTCTCGACCGCGAGAGCGTTCGATGGATCCCATCGTCCATCGCCCACGTCCGCGCGAGAGAAGCCTGCCACCTCCCAGGCTTGTGGCCCGAGAACGGGAAGATTTCGTGATCCGCCGCCGCAGCCCATCGCCCCAACAGCGAGATGATCGGAAGGAAGAAATTATCATTCGGCGAACCGAACACAAATCGCCGTCTCCTGCGCCCAGCCCTCCACCTCCACCTCCGCAGCAAGAACCCATTGTCCGGCCTCCAATTGTGCAGGAAATCATAACCCACCATCGTCACATCGATCATGGTATGTGTAAGCCCACGTCGCCTCAGACGTCTCGGAAACTAACGCACTATAGGCGTGGAGCGAGCAAGATCCCCCACACCTCCTCCCCCTCCCCCATCGCCACCGAGGGATGATACCCTCGAGATTGCTATTCGTAGAAGGTAAGCCAACTGATTTGGACCGATGTTCCATCAACTAACATGGACGAAGCAACTCACGTGCCGGCAAATACGTTGATGAGGACATCATCTATGAACGTGACCTGAGGGAGCGTAGAGACCGCGACTACGAACGGGAAATGACACGGCGTAGATCCTTGAGTGCGCCGCGGCGTCGCAGAGATGATGATTTGGAAGAGGAGGCAGATTACTACAACCGCAAGGCCATGGAACGCGCCTATATTGGCGAAGCCTACAACGGTGCCACGAAAGACTGGACCATCGTCGACGTTCCGCCCGGCACCAACCGCGTTCGGATGGACGGTGTAGGAGGTGGCAGTCAAGAGATCACTTGGCAGCGGTACAACGGTGTTCGGCGGTCCAAGTTCATCACCGATGATGAGGAATTCGGCTCCGATTTTGGTCGTCCGGCGCCTGTGAAACCAAGGACCGCGGACATGTGGACCGAGATCACTAAGGATCTAGTGATTAAGGAGGCCATCGAGTCTTTTGGATACGATTACGAAGAAACCGAATATTTCTTCTACGTCATGGAGTACCTTCGCTACGTAAGTATCGGAGCGCTAAAGGATGAGCTTCTGCAGAAACTGACACACGAGCAGGAGGACGTCCTCAGGCTTGTTGAACTTTCCGATGACATCCGCCGAGAGCGCCGGCAACGCATTCGCGAGATCCAGTACGAGCGGGACGAAATCTCTCGCGACCGGAGGCCCAAGTATGACGACCGCATCTACGAGCGCGAGGTCATCTTCGACAGCCGTCGCGACCGCTACAGGTGATCGTCTTTCGCACCGATGTGACTTCCGTTCAGACCGCTTGCATAGACCGTTTTGCTTTCTCAACTAAACGCTCTCAAACGACTTTACGATTTGGTCTCCGAGTCCCACTTCAGCGACGATACCACACCTTTCACCGGATGATTCACGACACCCTTAACGACGTCACGGCCAGCCGTTCAAATCTGCCTCATGCCCTTTCCCTGCGAGACGCCAGACAGCGGTCGCCGGTTTCCGCTACCGTAGACGATATGGTATGATGAGTTGAGCGCATTGCATTTAGCTTCACGTTTCCCCCTCACTTCAGCTTGGGTCTTTTTCATTTCCAAATTACATATATGTCTCCGTTGCGACTCTCATCGGTGGCCGCTTGAACGGCGGGAGTAATGTGCGGGCAAGCAATTTGGGATTATTTGGAAACGCTTGCGATGGTGATCTTTTGTCGTGCTTTGCTTGAGAGTTTAGTTCTTTTGTTTAGTTGATTTATGTTATTTTTCGTTGATTGTATACATGCTGCATCCATCAAATGTGATTGTGGTCACATGCATGACGTGCCCTCCTTCCCTGGCTACATGCAGTCTCCGATTAGTATGGCGAGATGGATGGGTGGGTGGATCCTCTCGTGGCTATCTGGACGGTCGAGGCTGAGCCTGACACACTTACATGAGTATACCCAACTGGGGCTTTGAGTCTTTCATAACGAAGAATGAATGGAATAGTCCGGGCAATGCGATCCCCTGTTGAGAGCTTTCGGAGCCTGAGGAATGTATACATACTTAAGTACATACAGGCACCGTTGCGATAAGATCGTGCTTGCGCGGCGGAGCATGGAGGGAATGACAGCACAAAGCGGCCGAACCCTGTAGTTATCCATCCCATCCGCGCATGCGCGACAGGTTTCCAAGACAATTGGGTTTGGGTCTTGGCGGGTGGCTCGTTGATCAACAACCTTAATGCACCAACCTCTCCGCAACACCTCCGGCGACGCAACCACCGCCCTTCCGCCCCCCATCCGAAGGATACTAACAACTACAGCAGCCTCTCTCCCGGACCTGACGATCAAGGGCGATCTGGGGAACCCAGGTTTCGTAAGAGAAGGGATCCTGTGGCGTGCCTGCCTCATCGACACCGTCCCCTGGCGCCTCACTCGGACGCATCATCGACCACCGGCATCCTCCGACACACAGTGACGCCCACGCATTCAGGGCCACGTTCCTCCGTTGACATCCCCTCACACGACCCTCGCGCACCCCGCCGACTTCCACGGCTCCATTTGTGAGGCCGCAGCAGCGCGGCGCACCCTGGGCAACAGCCTCTCTATCGGACGTGCCGGGTTGAATCATGGGAGCGGGCGATGGGTCGCCAGCTGTGGCAGCAAGCAACGCTTCGCTGGAAGACGATCTCGCGTATTACAAGAGCCAGTATGAACAGCTCGAGCTGGAACTGCAGGAGTTCCAGGCGTCGAGCCGGGACTTGGAGACCGAGTTGGAACGGGACATCGAGGCCTCGGAGAAGAGGGAACGGCAGCTTAAGGAGAAGGTCGAAGCGTTGACGTTTGAGGTCAACGAGTGGAAGGTATGGATGCCCCCGACCCCCTGGTTAATGCACATCCCTCGTAATCGTCCGGCTAATGTGTTTTGTAGGCGAAACACAAGCAGTCCAAGGCGGAGGCCAACGCTGCTCAAAACAAGTTGGAGAAGGAGATTACGTCGTTGCGGGAGTCCAACCGGGCCTTGCAGCTGAAGCTGCGCGATATCGAAGTGGCAAACGATGACTTTGAACGCCAGGCTCGAAACACGACTTCATCGTTGGAAGATCTTGAGTCTAAGTATAACGTTGCGATCGAGCGGGGCGTCATGCTGGAGGAAGAGGTCAAAGTGATTGAGAAGGAGCGCGAAGAGTTCCGGATCGAGGCCCAACATCTCCGCGACGAGCTGTCGGACCTCAAGATCGAAGCGGACATCGTGAGAGAGAAGCTGCGAAATGCCGAGGCCATCATCGACGGCTTCCATGGCAAGAGGCCGCAAAGCCTGGCAGAGGACAGTCGGCCCCGCTCTCCGGCATCGGAAACATCGACTTCGGTCACGACGTTCTCAGCGGCTTCGCCAACGATGTCTACTCCGCCCCAGCTGCATTCCGGAGCGTCCCATGTGTCGACTCCGCCGTCGCCGCCCCTCTCCGAAGTTTCCGGTACCGCGAAGCCTGCCACAGCTAATCCCTTGCCGAGAAGAGCTCCGTCAGTCTCTCTCGATAAGAACGCCACGCCGAGGCCAAGTGCCTGCCAGCCTCGGTCCAGACATACCCGTCGGCCATCGATACCGATCATCGCATCTGGACGAACAACACCCTCTGTTCCGCGTCGCCCTGGTCCTACCTCGAGGCCTAACGCAGCTAGCCTACCGCGTTCCGGTTCACTGTATCAAGTCCGCGGTCTGGTGGATAAGATGCAGAAGCTCCAAGAGCGAGTGCATACGGTGCGATCGAAACTCCCTGCGCCTGCACAAACGCCTCCGCGTGCTTCGCCGCGAAGTGCCAATCCTATACCAAGCACCGTCACAGTCCGTCGCAGCAGCCGAAAGCAACGCACTAGCGGAGGTACTCCGACGTCTTTCTCGAACGGCCGTGAGCGGCAATCTATAAACCGCCTTTCATTCGGGCTTTCGTCCAGTACGACCGACAAAGCCTCGCGGCCTAGCAGCCGTGGGAGCGGTACTTCCGGCGCAACTCTCCCTCGCCCAAGTAGCAGGGCAAGCATGTCCGGGTCACGCACGCCGTTGGGTAGCCATTATCCCACGTCGTCTATTAGTGAATTACGCCACCCCCGCTCTTCCTTCGGCGGAAGTCATGCTGCGACTCGCATTCACGGTCACAACGTTAGCATCGGTGGCGAAGACATGTCGCTCTTTACAACGCCGACGGCGCGTCGTACCACATTGGAGAAAAAGGACACGGCTATCCCGACACCATCGGGCCTCCCAAGAAGGCAAAGTGGCGGCCTTCCCGTTCCCAAGGTGAGACGAGCAACGCACAGTATGGGGCGGAGAGATAGTGAGATGGGCCCGCCGCCAGCCCGGTCAAGGAAGTTGAGCGAGGTGGGCGAGACGTTTTAAAACGCCCGCTCGTATGGGTGATGGACTCAACCGAATGATCTGGGCCAGCCCACCAAACTGCTATGACAGCAAGCCACTTTCCCTATTCTGTTCTTGTTGGGATACTCAGTATGCCCGCCAAATCCTTTTTTTCCATCACGGAGTTTTTGAAGCATTCCTTTTCGTCAAACATCGATCCCCATCTTCCTTTTTATTCGTCCTTTCCCTTCTCCGGTCTTCTCTCCCTCTTTGCTTCTCTCTCCGAGTCTTTCACTTCCTCCATTTCTTTCCTTTCCTCCACTTCCCCTCTTTTTTTCCCTTTCGTATATGGATGGCACAAAGCAGAGCATTTGAGACTTCGCTAGCGACGGTTTTTCCCCCATCTTTCTCTCTCCTTTCTTTTCTTTTCCCTTTTGCAATTTGATCGTCCCCCTGGTTTGCATTGTATTTGCCGGCGTTGGGGGATTGGGGGCCTGTCGGGCGGGAGTGGTATGGACCTTTTTTCCTCTCTCGTGATGACTTCTTGCTTGCTTCCTCTGCTCGTCCACTTTCCCCTTTCCTTTGTGTTTTCTCTCTCCTTTTTTGTTCGCCTGTAGGGATCATGCGTTTGGCTGACTGACTGACCGTGTCGAGATATATATATACGAGAGAGGCATGAAAAAAGGGCAGCGTACCACACCACCATATCACCACCACAGCGAGAAACTCAGAAGTTAAGAGATACCTATAAGTAGCTTTACTCTACTACATTTGTACCGTACTTGTCCGCCGTGAATTTTCGGGGGAGTTGACTTGTTATGCCTTTTCTTTCTTTCTTTTTTTTTTTTTTTCATGTTTCTCCGTTCCTTTATCATCACAGCGGGCGTCTAGCTAGTTAGCTACCTACCTCACATGGAAAGAGATGAAATACCCTGGGGACGGAGTTATCCTCCTCCTCCTCATCATCATGACTTAGATGAGTTTCCCTCTCTCTTTCTTCCCGTCCTATTTTTCTCTCTGTCACCCCCTTTCCCTCTCTTTTCATCCGCCTCTATATTGTGTAGCCTTCCTGAGCCGTACGGTACGGTAGACAGGCAGGGCGACGGTTGTGAATGCGCGTCATTTGAACATCACCGTCCTCATCATCGTCTGTTATTTTTCATCGGTTGTTGTTCCGTTCTTTTTACTTCAGGCGAACGGCGGTGCGAAATCTCCCTCGTCCACATCGCCCTCCTTCTTTTCTGCTTTTTGAGGGGTGCGGTCGCGACGGTGGTGGATTTGCTGGCTTTGCCTTCTTGTGTTCCCACCTCGTCAACAGACTGAAGCCTGTCTCTGTGATTTCGTCACAACTTCGCCGCTTTGCGTTCACATTGCCCGTCATCGCGTTGTGGTGGTTGTCCATCGAGGACGCGGCAAAGTCTCGACTATTCCCCTTCTTAATCTTCGACGCCGCGTCGCGTTCTCACCTATCTCGCAGTACACCGTCCGACGGACCATTCACCCACTCTTCCTTCTGGCGAAACTCCGCAGCCCCCGACAACGATTGCGGGACTCTTTGCGCCCTGTCCAACATGCGTGTAAACCCACTCGGCACCCCGGCGCGCCGGTCGATTCACCCGCAGTACCCGCGCCGCGGCGTCTCCTATGAACTCTTGATGCCACACGACCGGGATGTTGAACGGGGCGAGGAGGACGAGGAGGGCGAAGAGGGCAAAGAGGGCGAGGGTGGCTCGGATACGGACGATCTTTTGGAAGAGTTTTGTTGCCATCTCGACGCACTCGTTGGCCCTGCGGGTGCGGAGACCGGCAGCGAAAACAAGCAGGATATCCTGGAATCCCAAGGACCGCCGCATGTTGTCCGCGATGGGTGCGACTCTCCCCTTCCGCGCGGTCTTGACGCCGTCGACCGTGGCGGCGACGCAGGCGACGACGATAAACCCCTCTACATCGGCAGCGCGAACGTCGGGAGGACCATCGCCTGGGTCGACCTGACCGTCCAGGTCAAGAACTTGGATACCATCAGCCGCTACTTGGTCCACGTCCGGGACCGCCCCGGCGCCCGCGTTCTCGCCACCGATCCGTTTGACTTCCGTCATCAGCCGGAGACGGCCGCGGATTATCTCCAGATGTATTGGGTCGTGCTTACGCACGCGAAGGAGCAGTACGTCTTCTTGTCCATACCCTCCCGAGCACGATTCGAAGATGGGATTGACCTGACACATATTCAGACGTATTCACCCCATGCAAACCGCGCCGGCAGAACTGATGCCCTGGATGCGCCCGACACCTCTCGACGCCGTGTCCGCCAGCATGCAACTAGACTACACGAGCCTGAGGGAGCTCATGCTGGAAAGCGCGGCGCTCGTCCCGAAGGCGCCGCTGCTCCTCGGCGTCCTATACCAGCTGGACCACCACCTGAACGGGGCGATGACCGCGTTCGGGCAGACGACGCCAGCGGATCCGCACGCGCTGCAGGCGCACCTGGACGCCGCCTTTGACGTCTTCACGTGCCGGCAACGGATGCAGGCGGCGACCTGGGGCGCCGTGCCGGCCGACCGACGCCGGTTGTGGGAGCAGCGGATGCGGTGCGAGATGACGGCGTGCTCGCAGCTGATGGCCCGCCACCGGACCTCCTGGCTCGGCGTGCTCGACAACCTGCTCACCCGCGCCGTCCTCCGCCAGGTCGACGAGGCGAAGCGGACCTTCGCCGGCGCCCTAAAGCTGTGTCTGCTTGAAGCGGTGCGCAGGCCCTCTCTGTACGCCGAGGCCGTCCAGCACGCGTGCGCTCGGGAGCTCCAGACCTTGCTGGCCTGCTTCGAGGAGCGTCAGCGGCTGCGTGCGGTTGTGCGGTGTGAGGTAAGTAAGGCGTGTTGTGTGCTGTCATCGCCGCTCCCCGCTTCTTGCTGCTGTTATTCGCTGACGTACCGGCCTGCTCCAGATTCGGAACACCCTGCTTCATCCTGCTCCTACTTCTGCTGCTACTGCTGCTGCTGCGGTCCAACAGGGCTTGGCCCCGGCTCCCGCCCCAAATCCTGCGGTTCCGCCTCCGGCGCCTGTGCAGCACGATGCGAGTCACGTCCAGATCCGCGATCCTTCCTCCTCGGGATCCCATCCATCTCCTCTTGCCCGGCCTCCCAGTCGGGGTTCTTCGAACGCGGCACCACGCCCTGTCAAATCCCCAGCAAACGGCGCCGCACGACAATGGACCGGCACCTATCCCGGTGCACGTCGCCCGGCGCAACCGGTTTCCAGTCCGCGCGCAGACGCCGGTCCGGTAAACGCGAACGCTTCTCCTTCCAACCCTCCGTCCTGCAAGCGGACCAGTTCGTCAGACCTCCAGCACGGTTCTAAACGGCTCCGAGCGGGCCTGGACCTGAGCCCGGCGCCGTCCGCGGAGGTGGAGGCGAAGACGGTGTCACCGTCGCGGCGGGTGCTGAGTGCGCCCGTGGCACCGATGATGGGTTTGATTGGTGGTCTCGTGGAGGAGGGCACCCGGAAGCGGTGCGTGAGCGGCGGGGCGTCGATGATGTTACCTCCGCCTCCGCCTCCGCCCCCGCCTTCGCGTTCGTTGCTCTCGCCGTCATCGTCGTCGTTCTCGTTGGATTTGTCCGGAATTGTGCGGGATGCCGGGTTGGTATAGGGGTTTTGTTTTTCTGGTTTTGGGGGGTTCTCCGCTGTGGATGCCGATGATAGGTCCTATTTGATGGGAGATGGGGGTGCTGGGCGAGGTTGTTGAGGTCCGGGTGATGGACTGGTGGACGTATAGTGGAGGAGGCATCTTTCACTCTTTCTCCTCTCTTGCGATTCCTTCCTTCACGTCTTTCCGGCGAATTTCCCTAAGTTGAGAGGCTTCTATGGTGAGGCGAGCGCCTGCTATACAGGACGTGAATGGCGCACTGCAGTATGAATTGGGAGATGGGCGGGGAAAGCGTCACTTGAAGTCTCTACATCATCTTCATCTTCATCTTCATTATCACCGTGCATCTCTGCAGCAAGGATAATCATAAGAGGCATGTGGATGCGGTACGGTATGCACATTGCGCCGTATCACGCCGCTGCTACTGCTGCTGCTGCTGACATGTTACGAAGTGAATATACTACGGATATCATAGGACGATGCAGGATTCCTGTCCTCCTTCAGACCACTAATCGAATATAACTAACTTACTTCCATAAATTAGATCTCGTCGGATGTGAGCATGCGTAAGGGGGAAACTTTTGCCCGAATGGGAGTGGCTGTCAGATAGGCTGATGTGTGGCTGAGGAGAAGAGGCCGGAGCCCGGAGATGCCAGGGACTTTTTCGGGATCCCCACATGGATCCATCCATTGCTGCATTTACCTCTCCCGCTCCTCAGCTTGTCCGACCTCGCCGTCTTACTCCCCTCCCCTCCTCTCCCCTCGCTCTCCTCCTCCTCCTCCTCACCATCTTTTCGATCCCGAGAGAGACAGAGAGCTCCTGTCAGCGTCAATCCGGTGCGGCTCCGTCCACCCGCCTCTCCGATCCGCTCCTCGCTCCTCCTCTCTCCTCCTCCACCCCCAACAAACTTCCCGACCAGCCCTCGGCCGACGACGACCATGTCCTCCGGCGCGCACACCAAGATGCCTTCCGGCCCGCTCGCGCCCCAATACATCCACGGCGTCTACATCCCCTGCGCCCTGCTCCTCGTCGGCTGCGCGATCGTGAAGAGCGAATGGCTTCCGTACGCCGCCGCGGTCGCCGCCATCCTGGGCTCGTGGAAGGTCTACATCAACCGTACGGCTGACAGCTCCCTCCCCATCCCACCCTGCTTCCTATCGCACACGCTGACGCTGTACGCGGAAACTCAGAACCCCGCAAGGTGCTGAAGCCGAACGAGTTCCAGGAGTTTGAGCTCAAGGAGAAGACCATCCTGACCCACAACACCGCCATGTAAGCTCCAGCTCGCGGGGCCCTCTGCCACATTGTTAACCGTTCTGTCCTACAGCTACCGCTTCGCCCTGCCCCGCCCCAATGACATCCTCGGTCTCCCCATCGGCCAGCACATTAGCATTGCGGCGACCATCCCGGGCCAGCCCAAGGAGGTTGTACGGTCTTACACTCCCATCTCGTCCGACGAAACGCCCGGCTACGTCGACCTGCTCATCAAGTCCTACCCGACCGGCAACATCTCCAAGTACGTGGCCGGCCTGATGGTGGGCCAGACGATCAAGGTCAAGGGCCCCCGCGGCGCCATGGTCTACACGCCCAACATGGTCCGCCACTTCGGCATGATCGCCGGCGGCACCGGCATCACCCCCATGCTGCAGATTATCCGCGCCATCATCCGCAACCGGCCCAGCCACGGCGGCAAGGACACCACCGCCGTCGACCTCATCTTCGCCAACGTCAACCAGGAGGACATCCTGCTCAAGGAGGACCTCGACGCCCTCGCGGCTGAGGACGATAAGTTCAACGTCCACTACGTTCTCAACAACCCGCCCGAGGGCTGGACCGGCGGTGTCGGCTTCGTCACCCCGGAAATGATCAAGGTATGCTCACCTCTCTCTCTGGACTTTCCCATCTGTCTTGGATGGACCTAACCCTATGCGTAGGAGAAACTGCCCGCCCCCGCCGACGACGTCAAGATCCTCGTCTGCGGCCCGCCGCCCATGGTCAGCGCGATGAAGAAGGCGACCGAGTCTTTGGGCTTCCAGAAGGCTCGCCCCGTCAGCAAGCTCGAGGATCAGGTCTTCTGTTTCTAGATGGGATGATGAGGATGGAGAGGATAGGGAGGATGGACGCGATATGAAGTGCGCGTAATGCTGTACTTCGTCATAGACATGTTATGTGTATGTGTATGTATGTACTTTTCTCGCCTCCGGGGTGGATGGTCGTGGTGGCTGCGGAAAAAGATTCAGGAGAATCTTTTCTTGTCTTTTCCCCCCCTCTTCACATCAACAGCATTTTCTTGTTTTTGCGATCATCTGTATGCTCTCCTTACCATCCCCCTTTTTTATCCCATGGTTTCCAGAGAGAAAGCATGCATGGAGACACGTTTCAACACGCGTTCTAGTCTTTTTTGGGTCTATTTGTCTTCTCTCTCTCGCCGGATTCTCTTTCTGGCGTGTGTATGCGTGACAGAGACCTTACGGGAAGCGGAGATATGATGGGCATTGGGACGGAGGGGAGAGGGAGGGGTGGGAGGTTGACCTGGGAGAGGGACGGGGTTGAGGGGGGTTTTTCATTCTTCTTTTTACTTTTTGTTTCTCTTTCTCGCTTGCCTGTTTTGGGCAGCTTGATCAGGTTCATCGTCGGTCTAAGAGGCAGAGGCCGAGAGAGAGCCATGTCCTGTTACAGTTCATCAACTATCAATGCATGGAAAAAAAAAAGTTTCATAGAATAAAACGGGATAGAGGAAGCTGGGTGTCGAAGGACGAGTGCGTGTGCGTGGGTATGCTTCTTGTTTTTCGCTCTTCTTATCCCCAGCTTCCCTTTCGAAGAAAAGAAAGAATATTTCTATTCGATGTTTTTATTCCCTCCCCTCCCTTCTCACTTCCCTCTCACAAAGAGCTGCCGTGCTATGCCATTAGGGATCCTAAGTACCTCCCTTCGCATTCATGCTGCTGCGACTACGACTAGTTCACTACGACTGCGACTTACCACGTGAATTTCGAATCTTCCGTGAATACCAGTCCCGTGGAGACTCATCCACCTGTTTTCCCCCTTTGCCCCTTTTCCCTTTACCTTTGCTTCTTTCCTGGATCTCGTTGCATGTTCTCTTGCGTTTCTCCCCACAATCCATTAACACACTACTTGCCTTTTAAGCAGGACGGACGCTCCTCTTGTTCGAATCCGCTTAGCCGCAAGTGAAGTCTGTCGCCCGCTGAACGGAACGAACGTGCCATCGGTGATACTGAAGAGGAGGATTGGGAGGAGATCGCCGAACGGTTTTCGCGTCCTGCCTTCCATCGGTATGCTCCGGGTTGCTTGCAGTGGGAGACTGGGGTGTGGGATGATAGGGTAGAAAAAGGGAGGCAAGGCAAGAGAATAGAGACCGTTCAGCGTGATTCGCTAAAGGATATTCCTGCTTCTTCTTGCCCTTTCAGGACTATCACACGTTCCAGACGAAGACAAAAGAAAAATGAATCAAATCACCAGAAAGCTCATGATGAGAACTTTGTTTGTTTCTCGAACTTCCCCCACTCATGATATATCTCGTATCGTTCCTTCCATATCAACTCTTTCGCCATCTTCCTCGCAATAGGTCTTTTTCTTCTGTTCTTCAAGTGGCTCGTGAAACAGAACCGCCCTCGGACAAATAAGAAGTAAGCAAACGGCGTCGGGGCTTCTTTCGTTTCCGTGGTGTAACGAGGATCTCCATCAGGATGACCCGGACGTGGCAAGGAAGAGGAGAGTAAAGAAAAGGGTGAATGACGAAATTGAAGAAGGGAGACAAGATGGTGGATGCAAGAATGCGAAAGGGAACGGATGCTGGTATGAATTAGAATGCTGAGGTGGAAAGGAGAGAGGAAAAAGAAAAAGAAAAAAGATAATGGAGATGGGTCTTGAGGTTAGGTTTCACTTTAAACCCCGTCTCCCTCCGGGGGAATGGTGATTGAAAACCTTCTCTCGCGGCGCCTAAAAAGGCCAATGAGAACATGTGTGTCCAGTCTAAGGATATGGCGAAAAGAAAATGGTAAGCGATGAGCGAAGGAACGCAAAAGGTAAGTGTGTGTGAAAGTGATTAACAAGGAAGTGGATGCATTTTTCAACGGGAGACAAAAAAGGAGGTGTCAATTTCGGCATGATGTGTGGAGTGTTCTCTGGTGTGAGCGTGTGCAATGCGAGGCTGTATGAAACGATCCGAATAAAAGCACCAACGAGTGATGCTCGTGTCCAATAGATGCAAAGGAAATGTTGGATTGAGATGAGCGACGCTGATTTCTTTCCAAGAATGGCGGCCAAACAAAAGCAGAGCAAGAGGATGTATAAAACAATTTGAGGCTCCTAAGGAAGTCGAACATCCAAAAGTGTCGCAGCAAAAATCTTAGTCAAGCGCAGTGTGATGATACTCCCAGGACTTTCCGGGAGGTATGGTAGAACAATGGACAATAGAGCTCGATTGTAGTCCGAGCGGATGCTAGGTAGCCGTCGTTGTATCCAAGAGCGGCCGTTGGAAACCAAGTGGTCAATAGGCTCTAGAGCAGTGCCGTTTCCTGCAGGCATCCAGTAATGCAATACAATTTAGTGTGCATGACTGCAAGGCGACATGGTTGCTCGGTATCCAAAAGTGCCGAGTATGGTCCATTTGACAATAGGCGTGTAGGCGAGGTATCTTACGGTCCGAGAGTATAGGACCGGATGCCGAATGGGATATCGTTGCAATCCAGAGCTTCTACCAGATCACTCGGCAGAAGATCCTTGATCTTCTCTTCCGGGATCTCCTCAACAGGATGGTAAACATCTTCATAGCTAGGCACTCGCCACGTTTGATCGAGAGGGTACTGATCAAGGGCACGAAGATTGTGCCATGGGACTGTTGGAATCGCTGGCTGTCGTGGCAGAGGCAGAAACCGGCCCACCCCAGTATTGGCGCGGTCGTCCCCTTCCCACCGCATCTCTTGGGGAGTTGGCCATGGTGCCACATCGTTCTTCTGATGATAATTGTTGCACCAGATGGTTTCTTGGCAGAGAACGGAACTGCGATTGTCAGAAAAGGTACGGCCGCCGAATGCAGGAAGAACCGGAGTCCTCGACTGGTCATGCTGCTTGTTCTCTAGTCGATGAGTAGTTTGCTCCTTCTCAGCAACTAGCATTTCTGCCTTGTGCTCAAGCCAATCATAAAGCTCCCAAGGAACGAAAGGAGACTTTCTGAAAAGTCGTTCCATCGAGTTCACCAGAGCAGTGTGCTGCTCCCTCGCTTGTGTTCCCTCGGAAACCCACTGTTTCTTGTTTGCGATGGCGCGCGGGTTCCGTGGGGCGTTCATATTGAGTAGTTGAAGGAGTTCCGGTAATCAGGTGTTTACTTGAAGGCCGCGTTTGGTGACGAACAGAAAAGCACGAAGGTGTGCAGCCGGCTCTCCGCCGAGACAGCAGATGGTAAGCTACTCCAGAATGTCAGACAGTGAATGGCAGGTTTCATACTTCCGGAGAGACTCACGCTGGACCTTCTTCCACCTGCAACGACTCGCGCAACCAAATTCGGGAGATCGTTCTGTAAGTATATGACGTTTCCTGGATATTACAGGTTCGGATACTCTAAGCCCAACGAACAAAGATCGTGAAGGATGCGCACTCAAGTAGTCGTTGGGAGTCGGGACCGCAAAGATCTAAAGTGAAGGAAGCCGGTTGGGATCTTGGCCTAGACCTCGAATGCCCAACGGTATGCAACGACACCCAGAAAACCGCAGCTTGTGAGAATGGTACCAGAGGAAAGGCCTCTGTGTGTCGAAGACTTGCTTAAGTCGTAGAAGAAATGGTCCCTGGCGTGACAGATGACTGAGAGCTTTCAAGGACAGCTTGAGGGCTTCGCTATGCCTTTAAATGTCGCCAATCTTGAGGGTGGGTGCCTGTGTAGAAAGAAGATGTTGACAAAGGCGGAGAATAGATATTTCAAAAGTGACAGTCACCAGCTTGTGCGGTGAAGGAAGAATAGGAATCGGTGAGGCTACAATAACACGGTGTGTCAAGCCCTGCCAGTTACCATTCTGCCAGTCACCATTCTGCCAGCCACCGTTTTGGCCGATAGCGGCGGTACGACGTGTCCTTTGTAATTCATGACAGACAGACGGTCAAGGACAGTGGCGGAAGTAGAAGCGGGAAATACGAGGGTGGGCTAATCGGTACAAACCCCATTGATGCACGCATTCGGTTGGGAAGTCTGGAGGGCGAAGGAAAAGGTGGTAACTGACAGGCGTAGAGGAATCTGCAAATGGATAGTATGTTAAGAATGAAGAGCGAAGAGAATGAGGATGCGGGAGTTCGCATACCGCTGTCATTGTTTTTTGGCAATGAGGAATCGGGGGGCAACGGCTCGCGAGCACGCTCCGGAAAAGAGTTCATGTTCGGAACAACAAAAGACGCAAACAGGTCGGAATAGAGGTGGGAAACACCGAAAAAGAGCCCTGCACGGCGGAAATATGAAGGAGAAAAAGATTTTATACAGTTAAGGGACCGAAGTAAGATATATATAAGGAAAGAGAGAATACCTCGCAAGCGTTGAGTCTGATTATTGCATCACACTTCTTCTACACGCGAGGAGAATCAAAAGGCTTGTCATGGCCAAAGCGACTGAACTGGGCGGTGACGACAGTAGATATCGACGTAGCAGAGGATGTTGGGCAAGGACGGAAGGCGAAATGGAATTACGCTTTGTCAAACATGCCATAACTACCTTTGCTTAAAACCTGGTCGACCAGGAAGTGACCTTTGGTGCCGTAGTAAGGACATGGGGCGGAAGACAGGAGGTTACGAGTGTTCGGATGGTAGAGCCCGAGGTTTATGAGGTTATACCTAACGTACTGGTAGGACCTGTAAGGTAGAGGTAGTCCTAGTAGTGACGGTTGACGTCCGGAGACTCATGGGAACTGAGACGGGCCGATGCGGTGGCTGTGGTGGCGCGCGCCTCGCGTGCAGCCCGGCGTCCGGGCGAAAAGTGACCCCCAACCAACGGCCCGGCACCTTGACATTAAGTATATTTGTAGATCCGGAAGTATAAGTAAAACTACGATACCACAAGCGTCTCAAGCTCTCAAGGGCGCTTCCGTTGCGCGTGTGCTCCCACCGAGTAACCCCTGCTTCGTTTCATGCTCGTTGCTGGATGGGACGCTGATTGGCAGGACGGACCTTTGAGCTAAGCGCTGTGCCGCAGCCACATATACATACAGTACATAAGAAGGCCGAGAATTCGACATGATCGGCTAGTACGCTACCGCCGTCAACGGGAACGGGAGATAGACTAAGTTCCATACGTATGTACAGGTAGTTGCCGTGTATCTTGCAGGATAACTTGAGGGAGAGGTCGAGGTTGTAGATGTTCTTTCAGAACGCCGAAATCGAAGCAAGTCAAGTTCACGAAGATGCATGGCATGTGCGGAGGAGAGTCGAGCGTGATGCTGTAGGTAGGCCAGTGCTTGTAGCGATGACGTCTGCATCAGCGTGGACAAAACAGGGTCCCGCCCTTCGGCCTGTAACGCCACACCGACCGCCATAGTACTTATGAAAGGCACCGGGGCGTCCAACTTTCGAAAAGACGGACAACCTCATCGCAACCCGTCCCGGGTGCGGTGGCCCTGCCCCCCTCGCGGCCGGCAACAACACCGTAGCGATAGCTGATGCGTCTCTCTCCTGCGATGTAGAGGGGACTCCCAGAGCCCCCGTTCCCGCTTTGCCGGCTATCGCTATCCAATGGTCGTGAGCGGTGGAACATCGTCTTCTCTGGTCCTGCCAGGCTCACAGCATCCAGCGCCAGAAGATCAGCAGGAACTGTTCGCAGCTCCGCTGAGTCAAAACTTTCCGATGCCCGTTACCCCGGCCTTCCTCCAGGCTGTCCGACACGGAGCGGATCGACTGGTTGCTGAGCGGCTGTCCGCCTCCAAGGGCGCCTATTCGGGTTACGCCAGCAAAGGGGCCGCCTGTCCTAAAATAGGGACATGGACGTCTGGATGGCAGATGAAACGCTTCAACCGAGCGATGGCCTTGTGCCGGCGCTGAACGAGATGCGCGGGTCGCATGGCTTGTCCTGACCTTTTTTCCGGTATGTCACGATTTAGGGCCTTTGTTTGTTGCCGTTTTGTTTCACTGTCGCCCGTGAATGGACCCTCAAAAGCCCTGCTGTCTCCCCGCCGCCCTATTTTACTTTGTTCGTTTGCACATGTCCATTTTCCCGTTGTGTCACAGCCTCTCTTCGTTCCCTTTGTTTTGACTCTTTTACTTCACCGATACCCTGTTTCCTTTTCCTTTCCTTTTCCATCTCCATTTCATTTACTCATTCTCTTTCCTTTCGAGGTCTCTGGTAGATCATCCGTTACTATCTGCCTGCTTTCTTTTCGAACGGTCCACAAGCATCGTGCACTTGCATTTCAACTTCCACGGCGTTCCTTGCGGCAGTTCGTCAACTTTCACGGCACACTCTTCGTATACCTGCTACTGGCTAGCACTTTTCACCTGACATTCTCGACTGCTCCACAGGTTGAAGCTTTTCACACCACACCCTGCCGCCATGTCCTCCGCGGAGACCCAGCAGCACACCCTTCCAGCTGCGCCTCCATCTCTCTCCGCTGGCGATTATGAGATGCGAGACTACCACGTCCAGCAGGACATACCAGAACCTGCACCGAACCAAGCACCATACCTTACACCATACCTCGGCCTTCGAGCTAGACTTTCGCAGGTCTGGCTCAACCGGTGGACAATTCTCCTCCTTCTCGTCCTTGTTCGGGTACTCATCGCAGTCAAAGATCTCGATGGCGACCTCGACTCCGCTAGGTCCAAGGCTCTCTCAGCATGCACAAGTGTTGAATCGATAGGCAGCAATATGGCCTCTATGCCCCATTACATGTCCCAAGGACTTAACGAGTTGACAGCTAGAGGCGTCGAAAAGGCTGTCAACGGACTCATGTCAATGCTCACATTGACTATAACTGGGGTTGAGGAGATAGTCGTCTTCTACATCAACTTGTTGACCTCAACCTACGTCTGCCTTATCACGTTTGCCGTCACGGGAAGCCTCACGGCAGCTATTGACCTGACCGAGGACATCGCCACCTTCTTGAACAATACTCTGGACACCATCGTCGGCGATATCACCAATGCGACCGATACACTGAATGACAAGATTAACAGTGTGATTGACAAAATCGGCAACTTCGCCTCTACCCTTGGTGGTATCAGCCTACCGAAGGCAGACTTCGGCGATGCAATCAAGAAGTTGGACAGCATACAGTTGCCGACCGCGTTGACGGATGATCTCGAGGATCTCAAGAAAAACATTCCGGATTTCAAGGAGGTCAACAATTTCACCAATAGCCTTATTCGGACGCCTTTCGAAAAGGTCAAGACCCTCATCAACGAGTCTCTGACCACGTACGAGTTCAACCGCTCGGTGTTCCCCATCCCAGCTAAGGAGTCTCTTACTTTCTGTTCAGACAATGATGGCATCAACGACTTCTTTGACGGCCTGATTGACCTTGAACGCCTCGCGAAAAAGGCTTTTATTGGCGCGATTGTTGCTCTGGCTATCGTGGCTTGCGGACCTATGGCATACCAGGAGATTCACCGATGGCGTACAATGCAAAGCCGCTCGCACCTGGTCCATCAGAATGCTTCGGATAGGATCGACGTGATCTACATCGCTTCTCGACCGTATACGTCAAGCTTCGGACTCAAAATCTCGAAGTACTTCAAGACTCACCGTGCCCGTGTCGCCGTTAGGTGGGCAATCGCCTATGCCACCTCTATGCCTGCGCTCTTCGTCTTATCTCTAGGAATTGCGGGGCTGTTCGCTTGCCTTTGTCAATACATCCTCCTGAGATCCATTGAAAAGGAAGTTCCGGAGTTGACGAACCAGGTCTCCAATTTCACCGAGAAAGTCGTCATGTCGCTCAACAATGCGTCTGAACAGTGGGCTTTGCAAACAAACAACGTCATTAAAAATACTAGCGCCAACCTCAATGACGACATCTTTGGTTGGGTCAACATAACCACTACTGCAGCCAACAATACCTTGAATGAACTCGTTGAAGGCATTAGCGAAGTTCTTAACAAGACATTTGGTGGAACACTTCTTTACACACCCGTCAAGGACGTCCTTGACTGTCTTGTCACCCTCAAGATCGAAGGCATCCAGAAAGGGCTCACTTGGGTACATGACAACGCTCATATCGACTTCCCCTTGATGCCGAACGACACCTTCACACTTGGTGCAGCGACTTCATTGACCGATACCACCAGCGACGACTCCTTCCTTGCCGACCCTGGCAGCGAGACCAGCGATGCCATATCTGGTGCCGTCACCGAATTGGTCCAAAAGCTCCAGGATGGCATCAGACAAGAAGCCATTATCTCCGGGATTGTCGTCCTGATATGGGTCCTCATCGCATTGATTGGTATCGGGCGTGCCATCATGATCTGCTTTGGCCATGACAAGACTCGTGCCGAAGGTGGGCAAGCATATGTTGTGGATCCAGCGAACGGTCAATTGCGCGGCCATGACATTCCTGCTCGCCCTGATACTGCTGCTCCGCCCTATGAGTACCCTGTGAACAAGGCTGCTCCCTACACAATCGTCCCTCGCCCTTTCCCCACCTTTGAGCCAGAGCCAAGTAATCATAGCGACGAGAAACTGGGTGAAGTGGGACGCAACGGCGTCACGGTGACTCAGCCGACACACCTCCGCACCAGCAGTTACGGAGACGTCGGTGAGCGGTCACCCGCCTACGAGGAGAAGTCCGCCGGTGATCCGTTCGCCAAATACTCTCGCTGATTTAGATATCAGGTCCTCCATTGACCTTTCCTCCGCTTCGGCGTTGATGGACTGAGTTATAAAGGATGCGAGTTAGTAGATGGCCCTGCGATGGTCGTAAATGCTCGGGTTACGTATCTTGGTCCCTGGGTCATTCTACAGATACCCCCCTATGGTTTCTGCTGAACCGAGAGGATGACGGGTCTTTTCCCTCTCCTCCGGAAACTGGTGTTATGCGACCTGGAGTTCTTAAACAAAAGGTTTCATATTCACTTTGGTTTGGTGTTTTGATTGTTCTGCTCTGCGTTCTGCAATGGCGTTAGGATGAAAAAACTCCCGCTTTTCCGGTTAGCTTGCCCGTTTCTATTTCCTTTCACGACACATACTCTTACACTTTCCTCTTCAGCACTGAGGGCAAGCTACACGCGAAGTGTGCGTGAGCGGCTTATCATCCTATGGTAAATGTCTCTTGCTCGGGTCCTTTCCATCCCGCTCCTCTCCAGTTGCGTACCTCCTTTCCTTCCGCTTGCTCCCAACATACCCTCGCACTGGAATCTCCCTCCCTCAAGTCCACAAGTGTGGACTCGGTTTTCCTTCACACACTCTCTTCGTTCACTCCCTCCTTCGCAAGCTTCCCGCGGCTTGCCCGGTTGCCTTGCGGCATGCAGAGGATGTTGAAACGTCGAGAGTTGTGATGAAGACGTCACCACTCCACGAAAGCTGGCTTCTGGTTGCAGTTGGTAGGCTTCTTTGCCTGGGACAGTTGCAGTGTTTGCGGAAGATGTGCGGGGGAAGACTGTGCAACGAGCCGGACATATTGGATATAATCGCTCATTCGCCTGGCCGTCTTCAAGTACTCCCTCGTCGGACACTCCGGCGTTCGACTTGAGCTGGTGGTTCAGACGGTTTCACGAGCTGACTGGTAACGAGCGTACCCTTTTCCAAGGGTGTTCCTCTTTCCTTCCTTCCCGGGGGTTTCCTCAGGAAGATGGAAGGGAACGACAGAGATGCGCTGAGTGCGGCCGATGCAGGGCACATCCTCGTCCTCTGGATGAAGGGCTGGATCAGCTCTCCGCGTCGACCCGGCTTTTACTGGGCTATTTTTCTAGGACAGCGGTGGGACTGCTCCCTTTTTCGTAATTCGTTAATAGAGTAATATGCGCTCTTGGAGACTGGGCTAGGACGATCATTATATCTTCGGCTGCCTTTATCCAAGAGACAATTCTTCAGGCTTAGATATAATGAAAAGCAGGACGCTGTCCCACAAATATTAGCCTTTTGTTCTTAACATGCTCTGTCGTGAGTGAAATATCATGTCTGTTGTATGGATATTGTAAGGTGTAGCGTGCTCTAAGTGGCTTTCGGGATATTCGTAGATAGAGCGAGCGCAGCCTGCATAATCGATATGGGCTGTTGGAAGAAAACTCAGGCCTGATATATGAGGCTTCGGTTTCCGAAGCTAGCTACACGAGCTCGGGCCACATGGACAGCTAACATCATCGTGGACATCACCGCCGCTGCCAGCACCGCTCCGCATTATACCCCCAGCGCCATGATAAAGAGCCGGTAGGACGCTCGTCTAAGTCGCATGCTCTCCAAACCCCTCCCGGCGTGTGCGAAGTTCCCGATTTATCATGCTGTCTGCATTCACGGCTCGGCCCATCGTTGAATTTAAGCAAAGGGACCGGTCGAAAATCGAATCAATCCTCGCATATGGTACTCCTCTCTCCTTCCCACACTGTCTGCTGAAGCTGATACCTCGGAAGGCGATCGTCTCCTAGTAGGCCTCAACAACGGTGCGCTTCGCATCTACCGTGTCAACGAGCCGGCCGACGAGAGCGCCAATGGCGATGCACAAGCTCCCACTTCGCCCCCGAAGGAGGGCGTGGAACCGCCATCTTCTCCATCGGACAAGCCGAAGATAAAGCCTACGGACCTCCTTCGTGAGGAGGAGAAATTCTCCCGCCGTCCGGTTACCCAGCTGGCGCTCATCAAAGAAGCCTCCCTCTTGCTTTCCCTCAGCGACTCCCACGTTTCCCTCCACGACCTCTCATCCTACGCTCTACAGACTCGGCTCGATAAGACACGTGGTGCTTCGGCGTTTGCCGTCACATCCAACATCGTCAAGGACCCGCAAACCGGCATACCCAGCATCGTGTCCCGACTTGCGGTAGCGGTGAAGCGGAAGTTGATGCTGTGGAAGTGGGTGGACATGGAGCCGGCGGAGGCGTGGGATGCGCCGCAGGAGATCGGGCTGCCGAGCGCGATCAAGAGCCTGAGCTGGGCGGATGGCACGAAGATCGTGCTGGGTATGGATCCGGGTTTTGTGCTGGTTAATGTGGAGACGGCGGAGATCAAAGAGATCAACAAGCCTGCAGGCGCCGGCGAAGCGGGCGCGCAGGTGCGCTTTGGAGCGGTGATCAGTAGTGGCATTGGGTACATGGGCATGGGAAGCTGGGTGCCGAAGCCGATGGCGACACGGTTAAATGAGGGAGAGGTGCTCCTCGCGCGAGACGTGAATACGCTCTTCATCGACACGGATGGGAATCCGTTGGATAAGAGACAGGTTCCTTGGGCCGCTGCGCCGGAGGCTATTGGATACTCGTACCCGTACCTGCTGGCGCTGCCACCGCCGGCGAAGGGCGCGCTAGAGGTGAGAAACCCCGATACGCTGTCGCTACTCCAGTCCGTATCCCTACCGAATGCAATCCATCTACACGTGCCGCAACCGAATATTAGCCTTGCGCATGCCGGCAAGGGCTTTTTGGTAGCGAGCGATCGGTGCATCTGGCGGATGGGCGCATTGGACTACGATACGCAAATCGACGAACTGGTCAATAGCGGAAGATACGATGAGGCCATCAGTCTGTTGAGCATGCTGGAAGATACTCTGCTCAAAGACAAGGAGGGGAGGTTGCGAGAGACCAAGATACTCAAGGCCAAGGGGCTCTTTGAGCAGCGGAAATACCGAGACGCGATGGCTCTGTTTGCAGAAGCGAAAGCTCCGCCTGAAAGGGTCATAGCTCTATATCCAAAGTCCGTTGCTGGAGAGCTTTCTTCTATCGAAGAGGCGAAGGACTCAGAAGCCGAGGATCGGGAGAAGGAGATTGACGGGAAGGATGCTGATGGGGCTGAGGCGAATGGGGAGGCGAGTGTTGAAGGCAGCAAGACTACTCTCAGCTCGATTCCGCCAACCGCAAGCATCGGGCGCTCAATGTTTGGGTATCTGAAGGCTGCCAGAGACGACCCTGACGCAGCATCGATATGGTCAGGGAAGGTGGGCAGTGAGACGGCTAGTATCAGAGGGAAGCATACAGAGACCGTGGAAACCGATAAGGCTTTAGGTGTGTGAACATTCCATATGTTCATTTCCTGCTCGAGTACTAACGTTCCACAGAGGGTAAAGACCTCAAGCTTGCTATCAACGAGCTCCGCCCATTCCTCGTCCAGACACGTACCGACCTCAAAAACTACCTTAACATGGATGGTTCGTTGAAAGAACCACTGCCGCAACCGAGTGACAACCAAGCACAACCCGCAAAGCCTCCTTTTCACGTATACATATCTTCCCCGCCGGAGAACAACGATCCGGAGGAATGGCATCAGAAACTGAAGGAAGTGGCGAGCTTCGTCGACACATCTCTTTTCCGCGCCTACATGCTTGTCAGCCCGAGCATGGCTGGTCCCTTCTTCCGTATCGAGAACTTCTGCGATCCTGACGTGGTTAGGGACAAGCTCTATGAGAGCGGACGGTATAGTGAACTGATTGACTTCTTGCATGGAAAAAAGCTTCATCGGGAAGCCTTGGAGCTGTTGCAGAAGTTCGGAAAGAACGAGGATGATGATGGGGCGGTGTCACCAGCTCTCCGTGGTCCCCAGCGGACGGTGGCATACCTCCAGGCGTTATCGCCGGACATGATCGACCTTATACTCGAGTTTGCGGAGTGGCCGATCCGTGAGCAACCGGACTTGGGCATGGAGGTATTTTTGGCGGACACCGAGAACGCAGAGACGTTGCCGCGACATCAAGTGTTGGAATTCCTGCAGAAGATCGACACGAAACTCGCGGTGCGGTATCTGGAGCATGTAATCCAAGAGCTTAATGACCTGACGCCGGAGTTCCACCAACAATTGATCGAACTCTACCTCCAGCGACTGAAGCCCAAGGATTTAAAAGTGGAGGATGGGGGTTTCGCGAGCGAAGAAGAGAGGTCGCAGTGGAGGCGAAGGCTGCAAGACTTCTTGAAGAGCAGTGCGCAATACAACCGGGCTCGAGCCTTCTCGCAGCTACCCAGCGACGACCCAGACTTCTACGAGTCCCGCGCGATCGTGCTCAGCAAGATGGGGCAGCACAAGCAGGCGCTGCAAATCTATGTCTTCCAGCTGCAGGATTACGACAAAGCGGAAGAGTAAGTTGTCCCACATTTCCGACCAGGCCTGTGAAACTTCCCGTCATGCTAACCTTGCCATCTGTTAGATATTGCAATCAAGTATATCTGCACTCCCAACCCTCCATCGCCCCACCAGGCCAAGCAGGGATGACCACCTCGTCATCAATTGCCGCTCCCACCGCCGACCCAGAGGACTCGACCCCGTCCATCTATCACACCTTGCTCTCCCTCTACCTCTCCCCACCCCACCCGCACCAGCCCAACCTGCCACCGGCCCTCGATCTCCTTAGCAAGCACGGGGCTCGCCTGCCGGCCTCGAACACCCTCGCTCTCATCCCGGACGACCTGCCGATCCGCGAGCTGGAATCGTACTTCCGCGGCCGGGTCCGCAGCGCCAACAGCGTGATGAACGAGGAGCGGATCGTCCGGGGCTTGCGCGGGGTGCTCCGGGCCAGCGTCGAGGGCAAAGTATTGCTCGGGGAGCCGGGGGGCCCACAAGGCGGCCGGAATCGCCGTGTGATCATCGGCGAGGAGAGACATTGCGCGGTGTGCCATAAGAGATTCGGTGGCGCGGCGATTCGGGTCTATCCTGATAATGGGGTGGTCCATTCGGGCTGTTATCAGAGGAGCGTGGTGGGAGTTGGCGGTGCTGGTGCTGGTGCTGGCGGTGCTGCGAAGGGAGGGTCTGCTGGCGGTGCTGTAGCAAATAGGAGGATGGGTGTTGGATGGAATTGAAAGGGAGAGAGGGGAGACTTGGGGGGTTTTGTTTTTGTTATGGATAGCTGGTTGTGTTATGTCTTGTCTCGTTCAATACCCATTGACTGTTCTTATTTATTCTTTCTTTCTCCTTGCTTAGATGTGGGGTTAAGTAGATATGAAGTGTAGTTGAAGGCGACAACTCGATGAAGTACCGGGAATGCAAGGCTTCAAGGCTCCAAGGCATAAACGATTGGCAGCGGTCGTGGGTGCAAATAGGGCGACCAATCAGACAGAGCCAAATCCGCATGCCGCCGTGGACGACCAGCCTACTTGTTGTCGGTGACGTCGGAGCTAGTAAGCAGGCGGAAAACCTTACCGTTACTCAGCCGAATCAATGGTTTGTTAGCCACTCACAGCTCAGCGCATACTTTACAAGGCATGCCATTGTTCACCATTGTCGACGGAGCATCGTGGCCGCGATACCGTCGCTGCTAAGGGGACGATAACTTACCTACGATAGGATCAGACGAAGCCCATTGGTGCTCCAGGCAGATGCACACCACCGCCAACACCGCTCCTTCGCCCGCGTAAACCAGACCCATCATCCCTCCATAAGCCCCCGTCTCTCCTCTCCTCTCCTTACCCTTCCCTCCCTCGCAACCATCGCTCCGTCCGCCAAGCTGGACCACGGCAGCAGTCGTAGCTGGAATCCTCCTGCTGGCCCCGAGTCCTTCGAGCTTCAACCGCTTCCGGAAAGCGCTTTCGGGTTCCCCTACCCCCACGACCCCGGCAGGCACTTCCGCGACGACGGTGACGACCGCGCCGCGCGCAAGCGAGAACAATATCGGCGGCGGAAGCTTGCCCGCCTGCTCGAGGAGGAAGAGATGAAGTTCTCTCACAGCCTGCAGTTCAATGCTGTCCCGGACTGGAGCAGCCACTACATCGCGTATAGCAATCTAAAGAAGCTGTGAGTCTACAACGGTGCCTTGAAACCAAAAGCGCATCCTCCGACCTCCCGCATGGTTTGCCTGTCGCTAACTCGCCGATCTTGTCGTTGACGGGGCTTCCTTGCAGGATCTACAACCTCGAGAAGCAAGTCCACCAGAAAGCCGGCCCGCTCACCCAGGATGCGGAGAGCTCGCCGTTGCTCCATGGCACCATCGACGACCCGGACAAGGTGTTTGGAAATGCGCTAGAGCACGAGCTGGAGAAGATCTGCTCGTTCTATCAGCTTAAGGAACTCGAGATCACCGGGGAACTGGAGTCCCTGCTGAAGGATTTGGATCTATTCGAGCAAGAGCAGGATGACATGGAAAACGGGGAGCAGGGCGCGGACGGCAACGGCAACGGTCCGCACCAGTCCTCGCGGGACGAGCGAGCGCGCTCCGGCAGTTTGGTCAAGGCGCTCCGGTGGGGAAACCTGGGGAGGCGTGAGAGCACTGCCACGGTCAAATCGGACAACAGTGATGACGAGGATGTGGATGAGCGGTCTGCGCTGAGGAGGGAACGGAGCCAGGATGGGCATCGGGGGTTCGATGGCGACTTAATGAACTCGCAATACACGGATGCCACCGCCTCCCGACGACGGGCGAGTCAGGCGATGGATGATTACCACGACATGGTCTCGTCCTCTCTGTACGACAACCGGCTCACCCTGCAGAAGCGCATCATCAGCACGTACGTGAGCATCTGCGAGCTGCGGTCGTTCATCCAGCTGAACAAGACCGGGTTCACGAAGGTGTTGAAGAAGTACGACAAGATCCTCGATCGCAACATGAAGAGCAACTGGATGCAGCAGCACGTGGAGCCTGCCTATCCGTTCCAGAAGCCGACGATGCAACGGTTGGGGGAGAATTTGGACAAGATCGAGAAGGCGTACGCCAAGCTGGTCACGAACGGGAATGTTGCGGAGGCTAAGCGGGAGCTGCGGTTGCATCTTCGCGAACATGTTGTGTGGGAACGTAACACGGTATGGAGGGAGATGATTGGCATCGAGCGGAAGGCTCAGGCGGCGAATTTGGGTTTGCGGCGCACCGTGCTGGGGCAAGACGATCCGCGGAAAGCGAGGTTGCAGGGCGACGAAGTGGAGCTGGAAATGAAGGAGATCGAGACGCCCATCGGACGATACCGCTGTCCGGCGTGGCTGTTCAGCTCGACTTTCTACGTCCTCATCCTCGCCATCGTCGTCTTCGTCGTCTTGCTGTGCGTGCCCATCATGGAGAAGCCGGAGGAGCAGAATTGCCTGGCGCTGGTGGCGTTGGTGAGCTTGCTGTGGGCAACTGAGGTAAGTCATCCATCGCACGACGTGACTTATTTACCGTCGATTCCTGATTTGTGACCAGGCTATTCCTCTATTTGTGACGTCGCTGCTCGTTCCTTTCCTTGCTGTGGTCCTTCGAGTTGTCCGTTCAGACCAGAAGCCACACAACCGGCTCGAGGCCAAGCAAGCTGCCTCCTTTGTCTTCTCCGCTATGTGGACGCCGGTGATCATGCTACTGCTTGGTGGCTTCACCATCGCTGCGGCCCTCTCGAAGTACAACATCGCCAAGATGATGGCAACGTTCGTCTTGAGCAAGGCCGGCACCAAGCCCAGGACTGTCCTCCTCACCAGCATGTTTGTGGCCACCTTTGCGAGCATGTGGATTAGCAACGTCGCTGCCCCCGTGCTCTGCTTCTCTATCGTTCAAGTAAGTTAGAGACAGCTGTTGATAGAAGTGACTTCGCTAACATGACCAGCCCATCCTTCGTAACCTCCCTTCCGATTCCGATATGTCAAAAGCGCTCCTCCTCGGTATCGCGCTTGCCTCCAACATCGGCGGCGCCGCCTCTCCGATTGCCTCCCCACAGAACCTCATCGCGCTCAACAACATGAGCCCACAACCCGGCTGGGGCGCGTGGTTCTTCATCGCTCTGCCTGTCTGCATTCTTTCTATCATCCTCATCTGGCTCCTTCTGCTACTCACCTTCAAGCCGGGGCGAAACACGACCATCGTTCCGATTCGGCCGATGAAGGACCGCTTCTCGGGCGTGCAGTGGTTCATCAGCGCGGTGACCGTATTGACGATCGTGCTCTGGTGCGTGACGCACCAGCTGGAGCCCATCTTCGGTGACATGGGCGTCGTGGCCATCATCCCTATCGTTGCCTTCTTCGGTACCGGCATCCTCACCAAGGAGGACTTCAACAACTTCCTCTGGACCATCATCATCCTCGCCGCGGGCGGTCTCGCCTTGGGCAAGGCGGTCAACTCATCCGGCCTGCTGCACACCATCGCGGGGGGCATCACCGCCAAGGTCGAAGGCCTCTCCCTCTACTCCGTCCTCGTCGTTTTCTGCAGCCTCATCCTCGTCGTTGCCACCTTCATCTCGCACACCGTCGCCGCCCTCATCGTCCTCCCGCTCGTTCAACAGGTCGGTCAAGGCATGGCCGAGCCCCACCCAAACCTCCTCGTCATGGGCGCCGTGCTCATGTGCTCCGCCGCCATGGGCCTGCCCACCAGCGGCTTCCCCAACATGAGTAAGTTTGGCTGTCTACCTTCCTTCCCCGAACTGCTTGCTAATTCTCTGTGCTTTTTTTCTTTTGCAGCCGCCATCATGATGGAGGATTCTCAGACGGGCCAGCGGTACCTCCGCGTCAAGCACTTCATCACGCGCGGCGTGCCCAGCAGCATCCTCACCTTCGCCGTCATCGTCACGCTCGGGTACGGGCTGATGTTGGCCGCTGGGTTCTGAGTTACACGGCACGTTCTGCGTGTGGAAATCGCGAGGGGAGGAGGGGAGGAAGCAACGCGCTTGCATGTTGTCATTTATCTTTACGCTATCGTTCTGTTTCCGCTTTTGAGCTCGGGGTCGAGCGTTGTTTCCTTTCATCTGCACGGAAGGAGGGTATGATTGGGTTCTATAGATTGTGCTACTATATGTACTGTACGTTGCCACGATGTGGTGGCGGTCGCGGACCGGTACCGGTACGATCTTGATTCTTTCTTCCTCTTCACTGCCATCTATCTCGTTTTTTTCATTTAATCATTTCCTCCTTTGTCCTTTCTTAACGAAGTGATGTATAGGCTTTGTTACGTTCGCCTCCTCCGAATCGACCCCATGCCATATCACAGGGCCCCTTCTTTCCATTCCTCCTTGCCTTGCTGCTATAGCAGGCCCATCATAGATTCATCATCATCACTATTGATGCAACCGGAGAAGGGAGAACCTCCCACAAGGGAAAAGAGGAAAAGAAAAATGGGAAAAAATAAGAAAATGCGTATGATCGTTACAAAATACTATGGATGATAAATACTGAAGGCGGTCGCTTTCCCCCACGCGATAGAACACGCCCCCAGTCCAGTTCACACTACTACCCCTACCCTCCCTGCCCGTTCGGTTTGATCCCCCACCTGCCTGTGCGGCGAGAATGTTACGTTATCATGCTACTACTACTACTACTACTGCTAATGCTACTACTACGCTTGCGTGCTGCAATGGTCAACCCGCCCGCCCACTCAGCCATCACTTACTCTCCCCACCCGCCGGCGCAACCTCAGGAGCCTGCGGCGCCGACGAGGGAGGAGGAGAAGTAGAAGGGGGAGTCACCGTGGGCGCCGCGCCGGGATCCCGGACGCGGACGTCGCGCTCCTGGACGCGCTTGCCGCCGAAGCCCCAGCCGACGCTGCGGCGCTTGCCCCCCGTCTTGCGGTCGCCGAAGCGCTCGTCGAACTTGCGGATGGCGCCGAGGGAGCTCATGTCCTCGGAGACGCTGGCGCCGATCTCGGCGAGGGCGGCGTCGAAGTGGCGGCGCGCGAGCTGGCGGCGGGCCGGGTAGAGGGCGCGGAGCTCGTCCGGGTGGACGGCGCGGCCCTCGGCCTCGGCCTGGCGGGTCAGCGCGGCCCGGGCCGCCGCCGCCGCGGCGTTCTCCTCCTTCACCGCGGCCAGGGCGGCGGCGACGGCGAGGTTCTTCAGGTCGCTGCCGGAGAAGAAGGGCGTCTCCTCCGCGAGCCGGGAAAGGTCGACGTCCGGGGCGAGCTGCTCGCCCTTGAGGTGGATGCGTAGGATGCCTTCGCGGTCGGGCTTGGTGGGCAGGTCGACGAGGAGGCGGCGGGGCAGGCGGCGCAGGACCGCGTCATCCAGATCGAACGGCCGGTTCGTGGCGACCATGATGAAGACGCTCCGCTCGTCCATCCCGTCCCATTCCTTCAGGAACTGGTTGATGATCTCCCGGTGCGAGGACCGGTTGCTCCGCTCCGAGCGCGAGCCCAGGATCGCATCCGCCTCGTCGATGAACACCACGCACGGCGACAGCTTCCGCGCCAGGCTGAAGATCGCCCGCACGTTCTTCTCCCCCTCTCCGACGTACTTGTCGTTGATCTCGCTGCCGCTCACCTCTAGCACCGTTGCGCCGGACTCCTTGGCAACCGCCTTGGCGAGAAGCGTCTTGCCTGTACCGGGGGGTCCGTACAGCAGCAGGCCGGGAATCTTGTCGTTCGCCAGGACACCGTAGGAGAAGGCGTCCGGCCGGGCGAGGGACAGCGAAGTCAAGGTCTTGAGGGCATCGATGGTAGCAGGGGTGGCGTGGACGTCGGAGAAGGTTGTTTTGATAGCGGACGGCCGGACGATATTGCTCGCAAGCTTTTTCTCGTACTCGTTCGCTTTCGCGAGAGCAGCGGCGATGCGAGCGTCGGCAGCCATGTCGGCGGCGGTGGGAGTAGTGACCTGGGGATTAGCATGTCGCGCGGCCTTCAGAGCTTCGGAGGCAACGGCCTGCTTGGCCCATTGGAACTTGAGGCGGTCGCTGATGCGGATGAGGAAAAGGGCGAGATCGATGTGTTCGATCCGGAGGGTGGGAGTCTGGGGCTGAAGCGCTTGAACGCCGAGCGCGACAAGAACGGTGCGTACAATCTCTTCCGCCGGAAGGACCTTGGTAGACAGCTCAGGTACCCAATCAGCCAGCGACAGTGCCCCGCCGTGACGCCCAAGGGCTAAGTCAGTTTCGGGGGACAGATACCGGATGGTGTGTTGCAGATGCCGTATGTTGATGGACAGCGTCTTCTTGGCGCTTTCCGACAACCGCTTCGGAGCATGTGGTGACGGCATTTTCATCTTGAAGCTCGGATGCGGGAGGACGATGGTCCTGGTGTTCTCATCATAGCCCTTTGACTGCGCCGACACAATCCCGCTCTTGGATCGCTCCGGGAACAGCTTAATCGAATGCGAGGTGCCAACGATCATGATCTGTTCCCCGTTACCTCGCCGCCGCTTCACAATATCCTGGAGCTTCTCCACGATCTGCGCGCCGTAATAGGTGCCGTTCAGCTCGCTGTCAACGAGCTGGATGATCGTCTTCCGGACGTCAGGATGTCTCGGTGGGCTCAGTGAGGTTCGAGAAGTCTGCGGCCACTGACGCCGGGCGTACACCCAGTGAAGGCGGTGGTTTTTCTGAATTGTGTGCTCAACGTCATACGCATTCCCGGTTTCCCGGGCGCCTTCCATGCCCGTCTCATCCTTGGTATCCAGCAGATCCAATGCTTCCATATTGAAATGTGCGTTCTCTCGTTTAGCGTGGGGAGTATCGATCAAGGATTCCAGAAGAGCAGTGAGCTTGAGGTCCTGGTACTTGCTCCAACCACCCGCCTGACCCGACTCCATCGGCTGCAGAGACCCGCTGAAGAACGGGAGGCCGCCGAGGCTAGATGACCGGCCGCCCTGAGAACCGACACCGGGAATCTTGATGGAGATCGCCTTGATGATCCCCCCCAGACCGCCGGCGCCAACACCGAAGTCCCGCGAGGCTTGGTCCGCCTGGGTGTCGTCTTCGAGCTCATCCGCATCGATGGAGAACTGATCCTCGGACTCCCGGGAGGTTTGCTCGCCGGAGGACAGCGCGTAAGTATCGTAGCCCAGGTGCATGACCGGGGGCGAGTCGGCCGCCAGCTCATTCCCCACGTAGTTCCCGACGAGCTCCGCCAGGTCTTCGGGGCCCAGGCGGATGAGGTCGGCACCCTCGGCGTGCGCCACGTCCTGGACCAGCGCGTTCAAGTCGGTGTGAGCGCCATCGTATGGGGCGTACAAGTTCACATCCGTCTTGGCGTACTCGTCTGCCTTGGGCGTTTTGGCCGGCAACCGAAGGCACGCGGCGACGGTCGCTCGCACCTCCGCATTCGTGATGTCTCGGTACGGCGAAAAACACGAAGCGTGGTGCAAGTTGCGGAGCGCATTCACGGCCGCCTTAGCTCCCTTCCCTTCCTCATCGCCAGCCTCTCTCACCGCCTCCAAGTACTTCTGCAACCGGTCCTCGATCAACCGCTGTTCCTCCGCGACCCTGTTCTCCCAGACCTTATCCCCGCTTTGCTCTTCATTGTCGGCCTTCTCTTCCCGTACGGAGTCTTTATCCGGCACAGCCAACGACAGGTTCAACATCCGCCCGATCTCCCGTTGGCCCTCAACCTCCCCATTCGCCGCCAGCCGATCCAGCCGGACGACGTGCTCCACCGTGCCCCATCCCGGCGCCAGCCGGGACACCAGTTCCGTCTCCTCCGGCAGCACCACGTTCTCCTCCACGAACCACTGCGGCACGACCACCGGCGGCAGGTCCTGGAACCGATTACTACCACTGCGCTTCTTCGCCGCGACGGCGGCGGACGCCGTGGCGGACGACGGGACGGAGGAAGAAGATGAGTGAGGGGGAGGGGCGTGGCCGAGCCGGGTGTGTTGGTGCTTGAGCTGGGACTGACGTACCGCATCTCTGAGCCGGGCCGTTCTGCCTCTCGGTCCGCCACCGTTGGCCGGTTGCTGCGCAGCGGCGGCCGCAGTGGCCGCCGCCGCCGGCGTGCCATTGCTGGGATCCAGCTCCTTCCCCTCCACCTTGTCCTTCTCCTCCGCGAGTGCCTCGCTCTTTCCCTCCTCCGAAACGTTCGTGGCCGGGGCATCGGACGGCAACGCCGGGTCGCTCGGGGGCTGTGCGGCGGGAGCGGAAGGGGGAACGGCCGAGGATTCGTCATGGAGCGCTCGTGAGCTGTGGAATAGTCGTATCGGCGGGTATCGTCGACCGGCGATGAGCCGCGCGGGTAGCCATGTCGTCGCCGCCCCCGCAGCGCTTACGGATGACGTTGTCGTCGAGGACCGGACGGCTGCTGCTGATAGGCGCCTCCTGGTCGGGACCGAGCTTAGGGCTCGTCGGGCTGCGGCATGCATAAGGCGGCGAAAGTAGAGCTCGAGAGCGAGCTCTTCTGCCTTTGAAGGGAGGGAAATGGGTATGGCAGAAAGGCAAGATGCCGTGGAGCGTAAGGTGTTCTTGGGAACGGGGGTTTGTCAGAATTTCTGAGAACCCCGGAGGTTCTGATGCTCGGCTCATCTCCGGAGAATTACACCGACATCATCGGAGCCTCAGGCGCAGACGTACGCATGAGGAGAGAAATGCTCTAAATTAATAATGAATTACACGCAATACGCTCAGAGCAGTCACAACAACAAAGAATCAGACAAGGGTATTCATTTTCCGTGACTATGATATAGAGGACATCCTCCCTCCATCATAACGTCGCAAAAGTAGAAGGGAGAAAAAGGGGGAGAACATAGTACTGTCTGTCATACAAGAGATCCAAACAAAAAAACGCAAACAATCCCATAAACCCCATAAGAACGCCAGTTGAGAGACGAAAAGCCTCCCAAAGCATGCATGCCACGCTACGCATATCGCACACTCCGTCCTCGAGCGTGCGCGGCCGGCGGCGGCCCCGGCGGCGGATTCGGTCCGCCGTTGCTGCCCGGCGGACTGTGTCGCACCAGGCTCGTCTCCGAAATCCAGTCCGCATCCGGGTTTCCGCGGTACCCTCGCGGGCCAGGTCCCGGCGGACCTCTTCTCCGATGCTGCCGCATCGGCGGGGTCGGGGTGCCCCAGTAGGTGATACCGGGCCCCATCGTGGCGTTCAGCGCGCGGATCCGCTTCTCCCTCCGCTTTTGCCCGAAGCGACGGTAGCAGCACCACGCGATGCTCAGGACCAGGAAGCCGCCCACCCCGCAGGCGAGCCCGATGACCAGGGCGCGATGGTGCTTGATCCATTCCTTGATCTCCTTGCCCACGCTTTGGTTGGCGCACACGCCGTTCTGGCACTTGCCGCCCCCGGAGCCGCACTCCGTGCCGTCGAGAAAGTTCTGGTTGAGGTAGTAACATTGGTCCGGATCGTCGAAGGCATCGCCCTCGCAGGAAAGGAGACAGGGATTCAAGGCGTCGGTACAGGCGTGCACGCTGGAGTTGCTGGTAGAGTTGCTGCTGCTATCGGAACTCGCGACGTCGCGGCATTGCTGGTCTCGTGACGTGCATTGGCCCGAAGCACACTTTAAGCCGTCACCGCAGGAGGTGCCATCGGGCTCGGTTTTGTCAGTGGGACAATATGGTGAATTTCCCGGGCAGGTTTCTGCGGGATCGCAAGCGCCGTTGGATGCACGGCAGACGGTGGTGTTGGAGGAGTACTGGCAGTTGGTGCAGCAGTCCTCGTTGGAATCGTCGCAGACGGCGCTGTCAACGAATTTGCAGGTGGTCGGATTGCAACACTGGTTGTCCCCGCAACCTGATTCTCCACCGCAGTCGCAGTCTTCACCGTCCTCGACGATGCCGTTGCCGCATTGCTGACCGGTGATGGTGGTGACGTTCTTGTTGTTGGAGAAGCAGTCCGACTTGACCGAGTTGCGAGCGAAAGCGCTGCAGATGTTCCCAACGGAGCACGCGGAGAAGGAAGAAATTCCCTCGGAAGTGGCAGGGCTCATGATATATTTGTCATCGGCACTGCAGGTGGAAGAGGATAGAGGGCAACATTGCTGCTGAGAAACGGAGGTGCCATCATTGCAGGTCTCAGATGTGCAATCGTGGACAGCGCCGAACGTGTGGCCAGTTTCATGACTAAGGAAGCGTCAGTACAGACGCTTTGGCCTTAAACACCGAGTGCAGACTATCAGAGGGGAAACTCACGCAACAACTTGCCACTCACTTCCGGTCCTGGCCACGAAGTTGGCCCCGGCAACTGTTTGCTCCGTGCCCGTGCTGGTATTGGAGGTCTGCGAACCTGTCATACAAGCCTGGCCCAGCCACGACAGGCCGACAGCAGAGCCGGTGTTGCACGTAGAGAGCAACGTCCAGTGAGAGTTACCATCGCTCTGCTGTCCGCGCCAAGCGGAGAAGAGCGAGAGACGGTCGGAAATATCCACGCTGTCAGAACAAGCCTGGTTCCAAGGCGTGTTGGTCGAAGGGGACCCAGGACAGTCCGCAGAGCTGATGGTTAAGTTGGCCAAGCCGAGGGTGATGTTAAACGTGTGCTCGTACACAGAGCTCGCAGAGTTCATCACACTGATGATATTGGCGCGGGTGGATTCGGTGGAGTTGAAGTCGCCCGTGTACGTGCAGTCGGTGGCGACGCCTACTAAAGCAATTTTCCGTGTCGTAGGGCATCCCTTCGTGCTTCCGATCGTTGAGAGCAGATTCGTGCCTGCCGAGTTACCGCCGCCGGCAGAGTTCGTCCCATCGACCTGGCGCTTCCCGAACAACGAGTTCACATTGACGGACCAGAAAGTGTCATCCCTTCTCAACATTCCGGCAAAGATGGGATGATCTGGCGAAGTATTGAACTCCAGCTCGTCGCTGGTGCAGCTTCTTGTTCTTCGAACATCCCGCCTGAGCTCCGTCCGCTCACTTGTTTTCATGATGTCCGAATCCCGATAGCACACCATGAAGTCTCCATCGGCTTCACCAGGCCGTACCGACAAGTCCAGCACCGGATCTCCAAGCACCCTGGTCTTCATGTACGCCGTAGACAATTGGATATGGTGGAAGTCGCCTAAGACTTCAAATGCGCCATCGAACAGCGGCTCCAGCCCGTCTCGGTGGACGGTGATGCGGGCCCAGCCGACCTTGGTCCACCATCCGTCCGCATTCCGGCGCCACGCCGTGCCCTTGAAGACGCGATGGTCCGCCCGGTTGATGGGCTCGGAGCGCTCAATCTCGCCGGCAGCGTTCAGGTAGTTCACCCGGGCATCGGAGGCGAGGATGTCGTGGTTCGGCTCGAGCGAAAGTCGCAACCGGTCCGAGTACAGGTCGAAGGCGAGGTCGAAGTGCGAGAGAGCATGCACGCGGTGGGAGGGCGTCAAGATCGTGGGGTTGTGGATGACGGCCAGCGATTTGAGAGGGTTTCGGGCGGAAGAGGAAGCGGAGGTTGCGGAGATGAAGAGGGAGATTACCGAGAGGATGGTCAGGGCGGCAGGGAGAGAGACATGGCGGGCAGGTATGGCGAGGCGCATTATCCGTACGGTCTTCGCGCCTCTCCTGGGGTCAAGTTAATGGCCGAAAAAAGGTAAGTATAAGATCTAATATCTCGATGGCGGTTCCGTTTGTATCTGTATGTGTGCGTGTACATGCAAGCGCCGGCTGCTGACCCCCGTCAGGACGCCGGGGTGTCGCAGTTGGGAAATAAGGATTGACTATCGCGGGCGCAGGTTCAAACGAGAGACATGGGTTAACAGTACGGGGGAGGTGAGCCGGTATATCGAAGGGGGACAGGAGGTGCAAGGTGCGAGGTGCGAGGTGTGAGGTGCGAAATTCGAGAGGCGGCAGGACAGTGGAGGGAGAAAGAGGAAAAGGAAGAAGAGGACAGGGAGGAAAAAGCCAAAAGAGAGTGAAGAAAGGAGATGGTTGGAGGAAACGAGAGGCAGAGACGGGGAGGTGAATGGCCGTCCGTAAGCAGATCAGGTGGGTAATGTACTAGGTAGGAGTACGGAGCAGTAGGTCGGTCACTTCTGCGGAGGTTTGCACGGCGCCTTCCCCCTCAGGGTCGCAGATCTTCTGGTGAAGCAACCAAACGCTCCAGGTGCCCCACCAGACGAAAGGCTGGCGCGGTGGTGCTAAGGCCGCATAGCCTCCCCGCCGCCGCCTTGGCACCGCGCGTCCGCCATCGCCTTTCACTCTCGACGTGAGATACAGGCCTGTCATGAGTGCTAGCCGCATCCCAAAACACAAGCTTAACGGAGGTAAAAAGTATACCTGTACTTCTGTTCCGCATGCTCTGACTCCATGCTGGTTAAAAGGATATCCTGAGTGTTCGGATCTCCCAGCGCTTATGCATCAGTATCTGCCAGTATACCTCCTCTCTTCATAGGCTCGGCTCAGCCTTCTCAGATGCATCCCATAACCGGCACATCCGAGGTCTGGAGGACAAGGAAAGAGACGTGAGATGATTATTCGGAAGGCTGATCGTTTGACACCCCAAGCACTCCGCCCATATTGAACATCGCGAGCCGATCCTCCTCCACTGTTCCCCTCTTTTGGCCCAGTGACAGGCTCACCATCATAAATCCTTGCTGCCTGCCTTCATGTGCCAAACCCTGCGGGGAAGTCATCCGTGAAGCCATGTATTCGCCAAACGTAACTGTCGTTCCCTCATATAGAGAATCGAATGGATATATAAATAAAAAGAAGCGAAGTCCTCGGCTCTGAGCACAAGCCAGTAACCTGGTAACTGGGATTCTGAGCTCCACGATCCCGTCAGAACCCGGGGGCGACCGCCACTTCAGCACTGGGCGACGGCAGGGTTCAGGGAAGGGTGAAGTCGTGGAACAAGCCCAAGCCATCAGAAGAGCGCAAGGCGTCGACGGGGTGAAGTAGGATGGGAGGCTTCTCCCATGAAGGTAGGGACAGTTGGGAGAGGTCAAATGATAGCCTTTAGTGGTCCAGACGAGGATTGCGAGCACTTTGATGCTTCAAGAGAATGGGTCGACCCAGCGGGCGAAGTAGAGGTAGGATTCACGACGTGGAAGGTATGCGAGTGTTTATACGAAGACGACTTGAATTGATTTTTATATTATCTTAGACCGGTGCGGACCTCCATGCCATCGACCCGTATGTCCGGGGGAATATATGGATCTACCACTCTTTTAGATGGACAGTGGATCCGTGAGCATGGCGAGAAACCTGAGGTCTTTGAGTCAGCATTACAATCGCTTGATATGCTGATAAAATGAGATGAAGATATGTATGTAGATCAGGAACAGAATCGCGTTCGCATCAACGGCAACTTGTGCCTCTGAGTGAGCTGGGTTGTAACGAAAGAGTGTCATCATCGGAGGGGTGGCGGGTGAGAGGATAAAACATAACTGAAAGAGCTTACCATCTATGTTGGATTTCCGCCGCCGGGTGAACCTACGCGTATGATTGCAAGCCCAGGTCAAGCAAACCGGAATTCTCCAGACCTCTGCGCAAGTGTCGGGGAGCTCTGCTCTACCATACCGCGGGAAGCGGGATCGTTCGTGTTGTCCTCGCCACCTTCATCCTTTCGGTATGTTCTTCATGGTGCATCCATCGGAAGCCAAACGCCTGCAACGTTGATGGCCAGCGCCGGAATCAGGGAAGGGAGACGGAGATGAGGACGACAAGATCGGCGCCGCTTCCGGCGGTGCACAGATGGCTCCCTGCGCACATCACGATGTCGGAGTGAAGATGAAGCAGAAGAGACTAGGTGGGGGAAAAGAAAGGAAGAAGAGGAAAAAAAGATTTTGTAGCTCAGCTCGGTTACCCTGTGCGATTAGCTCGCCCGGGTCTCCCAGGCGCCAAGGCTTTGTTTTGCTCCGCCCGCCGTGGAGCGAAGGGGATCCGCGCAACAGCAAATACGCTGCGGGCCAGTGAGGCGGTGGGCTTTCCATCAAGCGATTTTTGTGGATGAGCAACCACCACACGTCAAGCGACAAGTGCCTACCTTGCCTACGTAGGTCGCCGGTGGACTGGCGGTTTTCCCGCACGCACAACACCGCCGTGAGGTGAAGCGACACGTTGTCGACAGAGTCCCCGCCCATCAGAGAATGCTCCGTAGGTCAGGCAGGTGAATGTAAATAATGTTGTTGACAAACCTAACCTAATCACTCTTGCGCCGCTACGTGCACGACAGAGGCGCGCCCACCCTCCCGACCCAACCCAACTTGTGAACCATCCATTCCGCCGTCCCCTCGACGACGCCGAGCTTTCACACGCCGTCAATTGATTGATGGGCAAGCGCGACCCGAGCCCCAGGCCCAAGCAGAGCGCATCCCTATACTCACCTCCTCCTCCTCCTACCGCCGCGCCCATGCAATGAACCTCGTACTCCTCCCGCTAAGCTGCCATACCCTCCGATTGCCCTGGTATGAGAAATGTCGTCCCTCACGCCGACAAACCCCCGGGTGATGAACCCTGCCTGGGCCCCTAAGCTCACTCCCTCCAACTCGCCCTACCTCAAAACACCCTCCGCCAGAGCGCCGCACAAGTCGACCCGGCCGGACTTGAATCTCTCCCTCACCCGCGTCATCGGCACGACGACGAGCAATGCCAATGCCTTCGCGAGCCTGCCCTCCGCTCGCTCCTTCGCCTACACCGCCGGCGCCGCGGCCGTGATCGCGACGCTCGAGGACGACCAGCACGTCTCCCAGCGCTTCTACCGTGCACGACCGACCACCGCCCCCATCAACCCTCCCACATCTATTTACGGGCCCACCACGCCCACACACAATGCGCCAGAGAGCCGGAGCAGGACGGCGGCGTCACTGCGCGACATCGGGACCGGCGCATCTCCCTTCGGATCGGGAGCCGGCGATTATGACTCTGGCGGCAAGAGCTGGTCGGCGCGGGAGCGGATCAAGGCCGCAACGTGCGTTTCCCTGAGCGGGGATGGGAAGTACTTGGCCGTGGGGGAGGTGAGCAGGCGCAAGGAGACGGCGACGAGGCGGAATCGCGCAGCAGGCTGACATTATCTCAGACCGGGTACAAGCCCCGCGTTCTCATCTTCGCCAGTTCCAAGGATGCGCCATCGGACATCCCATTGACATCGCTATCGGAGCATACCTTTGGCGTGACCTGCGTCGCCTTCAGCCCGGATTCCCAGTACCTGGCGAGCTTGGGATCCTCCAACGACGGGTTCCTCTACATATGGAACATCCACTCGCGCAACGGCGCCGCGACCTTGTTCGCCAGTAACAAATGCACCAGCAACATCAACCGGATGGCTTGGCTGGGGAACAGCCTGGTCACCGTCGGCACCAGGCATGTCAAGGTATGGCGGGTCGAAGAACTGATGCCTTCGCAGTCGGGCAAACCACGCAGCACCGAGGCCAGTCTCCTCTCCACATGCACGAACAGAACACTTCCGGGCCGAAACTGCCTCCTTGGCCCGCTGATTGAAGCATCATTCACCTGCGTCGTGGCCATCGCTCCCAGAAAGGCCATCATATGCTCCGACAAGGGTGACATCTGCCTTCTCGACGACAGCGACGGGAACCAGCGGTTCTTGAAGATAGCCGATGCCGGCTTCAGCATCTCGGCGGTGGCTACTGACTCAAACGGGAATGTCCACTTTGCCGGGGCGCACGGAGGGGTGAGCACGATGAAGAGCAGCGACTTGCTGGCCGTCAACACGCCGCCGCCGTCGCCCCCTCCGCGCGCAGATTCCCCCGGGCTGCCTCCCGATAAGCACGCAGACTACTATGAGGTGATGATGCCCTTGGGGGACCACCTTATGGCCGTCGACTCGAAGCACGTAATCAGGATATTTGCGCTGGATTCGGCGGATGAAGCCTCTGCCCTCGGACACGTGGTCCAGAAACTCTCCGCGCACGGAGATGCGGTATTGGGTGTTCGAGCCACATCCCCGGATAACCCCTATGATGCGGCCTTCTTTACATGGTGCGCCTCGGGCAGTGCCATGTTCTGGGGCCGCGACGGGATGCTGAAAGGGGAGGTGCAGATACCGCTGGAGCAGATCGAGGGTCTTGAGGAGGGGCCGAACGAGGTGAAGGTGCTGCGAGCGTCTTCCAAACTCGATTTCCTCGTGTCGGGAGATAAATATGGCGTTCTAAGGTATGATGGGTTTTTCTTGCGCTGAAGCGACCCAGAAACTCACAAGCTTGCTGTTTACAGGATCCTTGACGGCGAGACCAAACAGAGCATCTTCAACATCAAGGCGCATACGAATGAAATTACCGACATTACGATATTCGAAGGAGAAGCGACGTATGTAGCTTGCGCGGCCCGCGACCGGATGATCCAAGTATTTCAACGGAGGAATCAAGAATGGCAACTGCTCCAGACGCTCGACGAGCACGTTGGAGCCGTCACAGGCTTATTATTCACACCGAACGGCAACCAGCTTGTCTCATGCTCCAGCGACCGGACCATCGTGGTGCGTGAGGCTGTGACCCGAGAAGACAACGGTGAGACGGAGACCGCATTCCTGATCGCAAGGACGATCACCCTGAAAGCAAGTGCGGTTTCGATGATTATGGACGTCCACCAAGAAGATATCATTCTTGCTTCCACCATTGACAGACATGTGCACAAGTTTGACCTCCGCAACGGGCAAAACATCAGCAGCTTTCGCGCGCTCGATGCGGACGGCGGCGACGCAGTCGTCATGTGCTCCCTTGCTCACGTCCCTACGGCTCGGGGGTCACCATTGATTGCTGGTGTCTCGAGCACAGACAAGTCCATCCGTGTATACGAAGAGAACGGCACGTTTCAAGCCCGCGACTGGGGCCACACCGAAGGTGTCCGGGATATCGCCTATGTCCCCAGCCCGAAGATGGGTCAGGATCAGGAACAGAAACTCCTCGTCACTGTCGCCGTCGACGGCACCATCTTCCTCTGGAACCTCGATCTGCGTCCGCCGCACCGGCAAGCGCAGCCAGTCACCAACTCCAATGCCAACTCCGAACTCTCCAAATCCATGGACCTCATGGGCGTCAACGCCTCGACCACGAAGAACGGTGCCGACCTCCTCGCCTCCCGCCCGCCCCTGCGACGGGTTCTCTCCCAGTCCGAACTATCCCGCTTCCAACGCCCCGGCTCCCCCACCGACGACCGAGGCGACCAAACTCCGACTCCTCCGACCAAACACTCCGACCACACCTTCGGCCCGAACGGCGCAGCACCACTCAAGTCCCCCCGCCTCAAGAAGAAGACCTCCAGGCTCGCCCTGCAAGCCCCGAAACTTGACCCTCCCTTCTCCTCCCGAGCCGCAGCGAACAGCAACAACGCCAACGCACCCAGCTACGCCGAACCCACCGGCAAAGAGCGCCGGTTCCAGCACCAGCACCAGCATCAGCGACGGGGCACGCGCTCCCCCTCACCGCCTCTACCGCCGTCGTCATCGAGCCCGCGACACGCGCGCGCGTTGGGCAGGAAGAAGAGCGACCACGCCCTCGGCCGCGGCGGCCGGGCAGCGCAGACGCACGGCTCCACCGCGTCGGACCAGTCGAACGGGTCGTCGTCGACGGCGACGAGCACGCACACGGCGTCGTCCTCGAAGCAGGTCGACAGCGTGGACTCGCTCCTCCGATGTCTGCGTGGGTTCCGGAAGCGCATGGCGGAAGTGCCGATGGCGGTGACGGCGGATCAGGCGGGGCTGGTGGAGCAGGAGTTGCTGCTCACGGCGCGGGTGGTGCGGGAGCGGGGGCGCAGGGTGAGGGCGAGGGGGTCGTCGTCTCCGCCTCCGCCACCTCCGCCGGTCTCGGCAGCGGCGGCGGCGGCGGCGGCGGATGAGGTGGATGTGGAGCGTTTGTTGGATGGGTGGAGTGATCGGCTGGTGGAACGGTTGGATAGTCGGATCAGAGGGATGGTGGAGAGGGAGGTGGGCTTGAGGGTTGCGGCGGGATTGGGAGAGGAGGGCGGGTGTGCTGCTTGTCCGGTGGGACGGCGAGGCAGCGGCGGCAGCAGGGGTGGAAGCGTGACGAGCGCGGAGGGCGAGGAGAGCGTTGGCGGTGCGGAGCGAGAAGAAGAGAAGAAGCTTCAGGGTGGTCCTGATGATTAGCGACGCTTCTTTTCTATTTTTTTCCCTTATCCTTTTCTCTTTATTTTCCCGTCGGCTCGTCGATATTTGTCTATCTCTAGCCATCTTCTTTTTGTCTGGCATCCTTCCTTTTTCTGAGATCTATTTTCTATCTATCAGCATTAGCATCTTAGCTTCCTAGCATCCTAGCATCCTAGCATCATTAAAAACGTTCGAATTCACTCTTTTCACATTTCCATTTGGACATGCTTCCGTACCCAATACGGCCGGACGTGCCTCCTACTCCTTCCATTCTACCCTCCCGCGCCATCAAAGATCAGGTCTGCATAGCCGCACGCCTTCCCCCTTCTCTCCTCTCCTCTCCCCCTAAAGTGCCGGAAAAGGGGAACATCGACTCCTAACGTCCAACAACCCCCTGTCCTCCCCCTCAAGCAGGAAAAGAAAAAAGGAAGAAAAAAGGGTAGGAAGTGCGACAAGACCTCCAATGCCGTCGGAAAGAACGACGACAACCCTCTCCTCCGAGTTTCGCGCGCTGTGGTCATATTATCTGTGCTGTTATAACGCTGGCCGGTCAGGTTCTGTAGGTACCACAGGTCGACCTTGGATATATATCATGAGATTTTCTAGCGGTCGGAAAGGACAACCGCTTGACGGCCGCGTTAGGCAGGTTTATCGTCCTCCTTCTATTATCTCCTTTTTTTTCTATCTCTCCGCGAAAATGTATGATGCCTTGGTACAGACACGCAGTGCTGGTGGGTTACGTATAGTAATTCACCTACAGGTACCTACGTGGATAGATGGCAACACCTCCAAGCAAAAGAAAAAATTATAAACAAACAAACAATCCCCAAGGGCCCAGGGCCCTCCCAATCTCCCCACGATAAAATCGACCACCAAAACCCCCTCGGATCATTCCATCTCCTCAGTCCTCACCCTTTAGATCAAAGCGAGAAAACTCCGAGACGACAAGTCGCGTGTGGTGTGGTGCGATGACAACGGGCCCCAACAAAAAATATGGTCCTAAATTATAGAAAAAAAAAAAGCGGGGGAGAGAAAGGGGGGATCGATTGATTGATTTGATCGATTGATTGATTGATGACATAAGCGAGAGAGGACCCCACTGCTCTCTCTGCTCGCTCCGTTCAGCCTACCGGAGAAGAGACAAAAGCACTGTGTGCATCTTGAAGGTATAGCAAACAGCAGAAACAAGGGTGTATACAGGCCAAACGGTAAAGCTCGTGGTTATCCTATCCAATGCTATACGACAGATGGTAGAAAAGCACACACTGCATGCACCTCAGGGGAACACCAGCGTCTCTTCCGCACTCCGGCACCCGCGCCGCATGCGGGACGCCCCTCACGCTTCCCGAGGATGTGGTCTTGACATGTTCCAAGCTTCCACCTTCAGTTTCCTTCCATTCTACGATAGCTGTCGCATCCCAGGACATTCACACTGAAGTGGTACTAGGAGAAGCGGTTCGCAATCTCTTCACGTTCTTCGTAGCAGCGCTGCGCCGCAAAACACCAACGTTCCGGGTAGTATGTATGCACCTGCGCCGCATCCCCCTCCCAGCAGGACAGACGGAGGTTTGTGATTGTGCGCGTTCGACACATGGATGGTTTGGCACCCTGGTATATACATACATATCTACAGTACATACTGTATGTACAATGAATGACCTACTACAATCGGTTCCGCGCTCCGACCTGCGCCGCGATTGTGCATTCGTGGGTGTAATCGGTATGGTACCTGGACTACCCAGGCACAGTTGGCGGATGTTTTCCGACGGTCCGAGACATGGATGTACATATGCACCTCCCAATTGCGGGAGAGCGAGGGGGCAGGACGGGATGGAGACATCTTTGACTATTCGTATACCCTTGGACAGGTTTCTACTCTCTTTATATGTATGTATGTATAGCTAAAGATCAATGCTCCGTCCTCCATCTCGTGCTGACGGGAACCGGGTGAGCTTTCTTACTGTACTTACATACATACCCGACGCGACATCGCTATGATATCTGGAGTCGTCGGAGCTACGGGACCCGACCGACCGACCGACCGCGCGTGCAAGCAACCTGGAAGCCCTCCCCGCGGTTATTCGGGCTGGTTAGGGCACAACCGGATTGGACCGAGAACCTAGCCCTGGCCCGAGGCATTCCTGAACTGACGGAGTCCCGAGTGGCTTTCGGATCACGGGGGCTCTGTGTCCAGGCGGCCAGGCTGGAGTCGGGCATCTGTCTTCTTTGACTTTGCTTTGCCCTCCCTCCAAGTGCTACTCATATCCTGCGAACGCATCTACATAACCGCAGCGAGATGAAGCTGCGCGGTGCACACATCACCGACCGCTGGGGATGGATCGGATCATGGGGCTCTATCATACATTCCTTCTCTCGCCGTTCTCGCTTCTCGCTCCTCAGTCGTGGGTGTACCGTAAGTCACTGCAATGCGATCTTCGGTGTATAGGTTAATAGTTATCGCAATATAATGCATCTTCAAACCAATGCGATGCGATACGATGCAATGCACTGCCTTCGTCTCGTTTAAAAAAGTCTCTCTCTTGCTCGCTTTTAACTAAAACGCCTCGTCGTTCTCTTTCACACCATGGGCGCGCAGGTAAGGTAGAAAACGTGGGGAATGACAGGGCTTCCCCCCCCCCCCCCCCCGCCGAACCGAAAGCGGAGGGGGATGGGGGGAAAGGGTTCGCTTGCGCTTGTTTTCTAGGTAGCGAATGATTGGCCTGCCTTTGATCCGGGCGAGGGGAATGGAGGATGGAGGATGGAGATGGAGGGGTAAGTTAGGGTAGTAGGATGGAGGGGTAGGTAAGCTGTAGTAAGAAGGTAGGTAAGGTTCACTACCGTACTAGGGGGGAAACGGGTTCGGATGATTGCCAGGCCAGACAAATCCCGAGTCGCAGATTGGATGGAGCGGGAGGATGAATTACTTACTTACTGCTGTTTGTATGGATGGATGGGCTTCTTTGCGATGGAATGCCCCGGCACTGAGTGGCTGGCTGGCTGGCTGGCTGGCTGGCTGACTGTTGGCTGTTGGCGTGCTTTGCCTTGCTGACCCGAACAAGCTCCAGACTTTCCCCTCCACTACTCCATCCTCCCTTCCTTCCTTCCATCTCCCCGCATCGCCGGAGAGCGAGCGAACGGCTGTAGCCCGTCCCCCGGCATTGGCATTGGCATTGGCACTGGTATGGTATGGCATGGCATGGGATCAGGTCGGGTCTGACTGCCAATCGCTTGGAGGTAAGGTCCATAGGGCTCTCTTCCCTTCATCCCTTCTCCGTTCCCCCCACCATCCATCCCTCTCTCCATCCATCCAGCCCAGCTCAGATTGAAATGGCCGAGGGGCAGGGCGAAGGGGACCGACCCAAGGCACGAACCCCAACCCAACCCCAACACCAACGAATCATCACGGGACTTTGAAACTGGATTGTGGAGGGGGCGTTGGCGGCCGTTTGCGGGTTGCCTTTCAATCGATTGTAGCTACTGTATATTGATTTTAGTGTGGATGTTCTATGGATGTACTACTACACCTCCTGCCTCTCCCCCGCGGCCTGGGGTAACTATTAAAGGGACGGCGGATGCCACCCCCTCCCCTCCAACCCCTCTCCCCTTCCCCTTCTTCTTCCTCCTCCTCTCCTTGCTGCTGTATCTTTATTTTATTATCTCCCTTACCTTATCCCATTCTATCTCTCCTCCTGCGCCGCTTGACGTGTGTGCTCTAACTTGAGTTGGATCACACCCCTTGTTCTTCGGAGACGCGGCATACATCCACTCCCTGCGCTCTCCGGTCGTCAGCAAACCGGCGCCGTTTCACATCGAGGGCACAGCAGCAAGAGGGCAATTGAGCGACGACTGTGCCGTCGTCGTTGTTGTCGTTGTCATTGTCGTCGTTCGCGGACGATAAATTCACGCACGACCACGACCTCCTCCTCCATCTCCGGCTCCTCCGCCCTCGCCAGTTCCCGGCACTAGATACCCAACCTAGAGAGAGGTACGACCTCAGAGCTCTCGTCTCCGCATTCAACGCTTTCTCACCGCCCGCCCGCCGCAGCCGGAAACTGCACCACCAGCACCACCAGCACCACCAAGCTCCTCCACCACCATTTTCCCAACCTTTCCCTGCCCGGCCGCGCTGGAGACCCAGGCCGTTCGTTTTTTCGACCGGATCCCCACTCCTCACTCCCCACTCCACCAGCACCACCACCCGACCGCACCGCACCGCGGCACCGCACCGAAAGCGCTGTTGTTGCTGCTGCTGCTGTCGCTGCTGCTGCGGCCGCCTACAAGTCCCTCCCGGCTCGCCGACCATCTCCTGAACCTCTTTCCCTGACCATCTCCTCTTCCTCCTCCTCATCCTCTCCCTTCACTTTCCTCCTCCCTCTCCCTCTCTCGTGCTTCCGTGCCTCGCCGAGCTCCTCATCCCTCGCTCCGCCGACGACCTCCTTCTCCAACACACACACACTCTCTCAGAGCTCCTCCGAACCTCCTCCATCCGCCCCTCTCTCCCCCGTCCCCGTTTCCGTGAGCTCAGTCGCAAACATGGCCGATGGCAGGATCACGCCGCCGAAGCCGGCCGTGAACCCCGTGGTCGCCGAAGCGCATCAGGTCGACACCTACCATGTCCCTCAAGCTTTCATAGAGTGAGTCAATTCTGTCTCTGCTTCTCCTCTCTCTCCTGCCCTGTTCCTTCTTTTGTTTTCCCTATTTTTTTTTTTTTTCTGGCTGGCTCCGGCTCCGGCTTCTGGCGACCGACCCGAGGGGATGGGACGGTTGGTGCGACACCAAAGGCCGGCCCCGCTCGGAATGGCCTGCGAGGGCATGGATGGATATGCATGGGATGCGTGTGGTTGCATGGGATGCATGGGTTGCGTGGGATGCATGTGCGGTGCAGTTCGCGCCTGCCGGGCAGCTGCCACCGAGCAAGCTCATCTCCCGACCGGCCGAGCGAGCGAGGGGCGAGGGGACCAGCAAGGGAGGGGAGGGGAGGGGAGGGGCAGAACGAACAGCTCGCCCAACCCAACCACGCAACCCCTACCCCGCCATTGCCTCGGCAGCCCGGCGATCGCAACCAGGACCAGCGAACAACGCCGCGACCGGCGAACCCGCGACAGTCCGACGTTCGATCCGTGACAGGTACCGCACCGCATGCAGCCGCACCCTGCCTGCTGCGTGTGATGAGACTGTGACCCGGCCGACATCAGGGGATGGGCCAGCGTTTTTTCATCCTTTTCTTCTTTTGGTCACTGAACATGGGCTGACTTTGTCTTCTTTCTCGCTCTCCAGCAAACACCCCCACACACGACCGCACCTCAATGGCCTCGACGAGTACAAGCAGCTATACAAGGAGTCGATCGAGGATCCCGACCGGTTCTGGGCTCGCATGGCCCGCGAGCTGCTCACCTGGGAACGCGACTTCCAGACCACCCACGCTGGCAGCTTCGAGAACGGTGATAACGCTTGGTTCGTCGAGGGCCGCTTGAACGCCTCGTTCAACTGCGTCGATCGCCATGCCTTCAAGGATCCCAACCGCGTCGCCATCATCTACGAGGCCGACGAGGCGAATGAGGGCCGCACCATCACCTACGGCGAGCTCCTCCGCGAGGTCTCCAAGCTCGCCTGGACGCTCAAGGAGATGGGCGTCAAGAAGGGTGACACCGTCGCGCTCTACCTCCCCATGATTCCCGAGGCCCTCATCTCCTTCCTCGCCTGCTCCCGCATCGGCGCCATCCACTCCGTCATCTTCGCCGGCTTCTCCTCCGACTCCCTCCGCGACCGCATCGTCGACGCCGAGTCCAAGGTCATCATCACCACCGACGAGGGCAAGCGTGGCGGCAAGCTCATCGGCACCAAGAAGATCGTCGACGAGGCGCTCAAGCAGTGCCCGGACGTGACTCACTGCCTGGTCTACAAGCGCACCGGCGCCGACGTGCCCTGGACGGCGGGCCGCGACTACTGGTGGCACGAGGAGGTGGAGAAGTACCCCAACTACATCGCGCCCGAGAGCATGAACTCCGAGGACCCGCTCTTCCTCCTGTACACCTCCGGCTCGACCGGCAAGCCCAAGGGTGTCATGCACTCGACCGGTGGCTACCTGCTCGGCGCCGCCATGACCGGCAAGTACGTCTTTGACATTCACCCCGGCGACAACTTCTTCTGCGGCGGAGACGTCGGATGGATCACCGGCCACACCTACGTCGTCTACGCCCCGCTCTTGCTCGGCGTGGCGACCGTGGTTTTCGAGGGCACCCCGGCCTACCCCAACTTCTCCCGCTACTGGGATGTGGTCGAGAAGCACAACGTCTCGCAGTTCTACGTCGCTCCGACCGCGCTCCGGCTGCTGAAGCGCGCTGGTGACCAGCACGTCAAGCATCAGATGAAGAACCTGCGCATTCTCGGCTCCGTCGGTGAGCCCATCGCCGCTGAGGTGTGGAAGTGGTATTTCGAGGTCGTCGGCAAGGAGGAGGCGCACGTCGTCGACACCTACTGGCAGACGGAGACGGGTTCGCACGTGATCACCCCTCTGGGCGGCGTCACTCCCACCAAGCCCGGTTCCGCTTCGCTTCCCTTCTTCGGCATCGAGCCGGCCATCATCGACCCCGTCTCCGGCGACGAAATTCACGGCAACGATGTCGAGGGCGTCCTTGCCTTCAAGAAGCCTTGGCCCAGCATGGCTCGCACCGTGTGGAGGGCGCACAAGCGGTACATGGATACCTACCTGAACGTGTACAAGGGATACTACGTGAGTGGCTGCAGATGATTTCCATGAGTGCAAACACGCTAACATGATGCTAGTTTACTGGCGACGGTGCCGGCCGTGACCACGAGGGCTACTACTGGATCCGCGGTCGCGTGGACGACGTCGTCAACGTCTCTGGCCACCGTCTCTCGACCGCCGAGATCGAAGCCGCGCTGATCGAGCACCACGCGGTTGCCGAGGCCGCCGTCGTCGGCATCTCCGACGAGTTGACCGGCCAGGCCGTCAACGCGTTCGTGGCGCTCAAGAACGGCGCCGAGAGCACCGACCAGATCAAGAAGGATCTGATCCTGCAGGTGCGCAAGAGCATCGGCCCCTTCGCCGCGCCCAAGGCCATCCACGTGGTGCCCGACCTGCCGAAGACGCGGTCGGGCAAGATCATGCGGCGCATTCTCCGCAAGATCCTTGCCGGCGAGGAGGACCAGTTGGGTGATACGTCCACGGTATGTTTGTCTTCGCGTCTTTCCTTCTTCCGAGGAACATCTGACTGACCATTTCTCTCACTACAGCTCTCCGACCCCACCATCGTGGATAAGATCATCCAGCTCGTGCACGAAGAGAGGAGGAAGTGACTCCCTGGCCCTGGCGAGGAGCGTTCGAAAAGGAAACGCGAGGACGGACCGGAGGTCTCGTCAGACGAGGAACGAAAGAGGAGGTAAACCTAGGTCTGCGCTCACACACATACGCGCCACCTCGCCGGATCTACTTACTACCATCTCACACCAAATCTTGTTGTAGCATCTTGTGGAAGGGAAGGACAGGAAAAGGATGGAAGGAAATGAAGGGCCACCTTTTTTTCTGTTTTGTTTTGGGTATGTGGTGGTTGATTGGAGGGTTTGTTTTGAGTAGTGGAAGCAGTTGGAGCAGAAGTTGGAGTAGCATCGTTGATACCTTTTATTATCCTTATTACTATCTATATTCTTTTCCAATGTTCATTTTCTCCAGTTCTTATGTCACCGTTTTGCAACGAATGTAGTGATAGCGATGTTGGACCTGTTTGCGAGGATCAATCTTGTGTAATTTGCAATCCCGTTCATTCATATAAGAGCGTAGCTTTTCTATGTCCTTCCAACCTTCCCTCTTGGAACATGCACATTTTCAAATCTGTCTCTCAAGTCAATATATCCTCTGTCCCTTCCCACCATCCCACCTTCAGATCGTCTAATCTACCCCCACCTTCCACCTCCTACCAACGATCCATCCATCTCCCCCAAGCAACCTCCCCTTCCCCCCCACCTCCCTCCTCCCTCCCCCATCCCCCATCCCTCTTCCTCCTACTTCCATCCAGCCCCCCACACCACCTTACTTCTTACTCGTAGAAAGACGCCCTTCATCGTAGGAGGCGCATGCTACATCCCCTCATCCGTAACGCGGGCATATGAACATGCGATGGGGGATGTAGCGCTGGCGCTAGATGTGGCGGTGGATGCCCCGGGGGTGGGGGGGAGGTGGATGGAGGAAGGAGGACGGCTTCACCGACCGCTGGTGGTGGGTTGGTTACGGTTGGGGAAGTGGGAGGGAGAGAGGGATGTGTGTGTGTGTGTGTGCGAGGGATGGCTGGGGGGAGGGGGGAGGGTGGTTGTGCTGGTGAGGGCTAATGGGTTGAGAGGGCGAGAGACAACGGCACAGGAGGTGGGATGGGGGGGGGGGGGGTGGGTTGGTTGTTTTATTTTTTTTTTTTGGTT